>CM035422.1:127999766-128007266 GCA_020310875.1 Ceratopteris richardii | reverse complement strand
CATCCTTAATTGTCATGTAAGCAATGTACAACTAAAATCAACCATTTGTGCTTCATAAGCTTTTGAGCGACATAATGTGTGACATCCACAAGGCATCAATTGCGCTAATAGCAAATGAAAACTTTCGTGCTAATAGAAGAAAGATTAAATATTCAGAAGAAAGTGTATAGCGAACCTTTTGTTAGCTCAGAAAATAGCTAAGGGAAACAGATGTGCACCTCTGGATCATGTATCCGTAATTTAAAAGTGTAGTCGCAGGCTTTCATTCATCATCTTAACATCTTAAACTGGCGATGAACCGATCATGGTACAGGACTACCTCCGTGCTGCATAAAGCCTTCAATATCACCGCGATTCGTAATACTCTTATCTACTCTGAAGAATCCTTTGCTAATGTATCAAAGTTCTTTCGCAGCAGCAATTTCCATCTTCTTACTTCTCCTTATCCTTCCAATATCAAAACTCTTTAATCTTCAGCTTTGTCTTAACTGCACTGTAGTATCACGCAATGGACTCATCTCCCTTTGTCTCTGCAACGTGCCTCAATAAATCAGATATGTGTGCCACCTTCCCTCTCTCTCCCCTCCAAAACTCAGTAGCGATGCCCTCTTTGTATACTGAACGCCCCCTCAGATCTGTCGTACCCCCCCCTCAGATGCGCAGGAGCCTCCTCCTATTCTCTCTCCTCTGCATGCGTCAAAAACCGCCACCACTTTCAGAACCCTTTTTCTCTTTGCCACCCCAGAACATCGCCCTCCTTTTTTTTCTTCTTTTGACACACGTCCCAGCCACCGAGAGCCCCTTCACGTGGCTTGTATGTACGCATCTATAGCTGCAATATATTCTTTGTTTCCAAATGCATCATCACCTCTAGCTTAAGCTTCAAGTGCCTTTTCCATATCCTCTAGACTAGCCTCCACGGAACAAGACAGGAGAATACATTGGAACCACTATAACTCGTTTTCTAATTTGTTTTCGTAAAACTCTTTCCCTGCTTCTTATGGTCATATCCATCAAATGCTTTAGTTGAGCTTTCGATTGGTACTTTCAAACTGTTTGTAAGCTCGCGAGCCAAATCTTTACCACATCCACCCCCTCTGAACCTGTGCATCCTCCGGATGCACCACCATCGATCTCGGTATCTGCAAATCATTATGAAAATTCAAGTGCATGGGTTAAAACAAATGTGCCTATGCACGGCCATGTAATGAGCCCTACATATGCATACTCTAAGTGCATAAAAACAACATGGTGCAAATAGGGGAGGTATTAGGAATTCGGTGTTGAGGATGTACACTCAAATTGAACTCACATTTTCATCATGGATATACAATTCAATACAAGTGCAATCACTCGTGCAACTATGGGTTTTAACCAAAATAACACTCGTGCTCTTTACATTTCATTTATGCATGTGTTAGGTGCATGAAGAGAAACAAAATGGTGTGAAAAATCGAGGGTTTTATGGTATCTAAACAACGCTCACATCACTCACAACTCGACTCTCTTACAGATGCAATCACTCTCCCTTACTGAGAACTATTCTCTCTTATCATTCAAAACTTGTTTTATTATTTTTCAATGATATTTACCTATCTAATTGTGCAGATGGACGTGCTTCTACGGAATTTCAAAGACGTGTTTCCTATATATTTTTACATGCATATTTGGTATGCAATGCATCTCAAAAATGGTGCAAAGAAAAGATCAGGGTTAAAGCACGATAGCTAATGGAAAAGATTTTCACGGCTTTGTTCTTGAGTCATCATCTCCGTTGACTTTGCTTGATCATTCCTGCACTCATAGAAACTAAACAAACCATGAGAAACATCAAATCATATGACACAATATGTACATGCAATCCATGAAAGAACTTCAAAAACCATTTGCAATAAACCATAAAGATGTAATTTGAAAGTGGTTGCCTCCTGCACAATCCATCAAACTCCTAGATCTCCAATTAGCTCCATATCAACACCTGTTCTTATAAACTCAGAAAACACATTAGTAGCATCATATTCAAAAAGTTTATTTTGAAAAATTTTCATTTTCTTGAGAGCTAGATGCATTTTCTTGCTCTATTTATTTATGCAATTATTTGTTTATTTATTTATTTATTTATTTATTTATTTTTATATTTACTTTTATCCATCTCAAAAAATCAAAACATAATTATTAAGTATTTACATACTTATATTTACAAAAGTCACTTTTGAATTTCTTGTGAATACAAGAAATTCCTTTCCAATACATTTTCACAAATAAATTCTCCAAAGAAGGTATGTTTAAAAACAAGCCATCTTTGAATTGCACCAATCAGTGTTGCATTCATAAATACAGTAAATATGTATACAAGCCACCTTTTTTGCTTGTCTACCTCTTGGCAGCTTGTTTGGTCTTTGTAACTCTCAGAGAATTTGGATATCCATATTTCAATTATCTGAGCATAAGTATCTTTATTTATGATTCTTTCAAATTCATCATGTGCAGAGTCATGAATACATGTATATGAAGTTTGAAATTTGCATATGTTTGATTCATAATTGAAATTTTCTTGCAAGCATGTATTTTCTTTTATTTCATGCTTGAGATCATTTATAGGAGTTTTATCCCTTTCAATATCTTCTATCATGTCTCCATCACCGTTGAGATGAGGTTTTTGAATAGAATCATTTGAATCCCACTTCAAATGGAAGTGTTTATCATACTCAGACATCAAGACACAGTCATCTTTATTTTCCATGGCAAAATCATTCCTTTCTGACTGGGTTTCGGAAATTATGAAGTCTGCTTCTTTCTCCAATCTTTCCAGGAACTCTTCATCATTGTCTTTTTCCAGATTCATTTGCCCATTTTCATGAAGAGACTCAATATCACTGAATCCAAGAAAGTCTTCATCTTCAATATCACTAGAGACTTTCTTATCAAGATCAAACTCATCATAATTTTTACACCTTATAGGACAGTGCATATAGATCGACGGGAACTCAACTTCTTTATTCAAGATCCCATCATAGAATTCTTCATATCTCTCAATCATTTCTTGCTCATTCTCTTCAGAGGATGTGCTTAGTCCACCTTCTTCAAGCATTGATTCTTCAATCACTGATTCTTGCTCAAGAATCTCATCATGTATGAGAATCTCAACATACGCATCCAAATCAACTTGAGCTTCATCGTTGCAATTGTTTGACTCAATAGTTTTACATTGGATATCCTTCAATGCTATACACGCATCTGATTTATCATATGTCACAATAAACATTTCATCTGCCACTTTATGCTCAATTTCTTCAACGTGTGGACTCAACTCAACATGATTATTTTTGACATACATATCAGTATTTAGAGAAATAATCAATGGTATTTTCCCATCCTCCTCATGTTCATTCATATTTCTCTCTTCATAGAATGTAGCTTCATTTACATACATATCATTATTTTGAACTCCATCCAACTTATCCTCTTTTTTATGTGTGGGATCTTTGTCCAATGTGACATCACTCAAAAGAATATCAGTATCTTGATCTTGATCTAGACTATCGGTAGGATTAGGATCATGCTTATCACCATCGCCATACACATCACTATCTAGAGGACTTATCATTTGTACATCCTCTAGATTAGCATCATACTCATCTTCGTCATCACACATTTCAACCTCTGGAGGACTCATTATTTGCATGTCCTCCTTCATATAAGTAAGTTCGTTTTCTTGCATCTCTGTATGCATGTATAATGCGGATTCCTGCATATCCATTTTCTTACCCATCGAATCTTCTATTGACAGGTCCTTAGATTCAACATCATGTTCCATGGGAGTTCCTTCATGTAATTCAGTCATTAGATCAGAAGTTCTATCCGAATCTTGTGTTAGAAAAGGATCATCACCATCAAGTGACATCCAATCATACTCCACATCTTGCCCGATGTCACCATGTAAGGATGCATCTCGAGCTCGATCTTCAGACATATTTATTAGGTTCTCTATTTGTATCTCATCTTTTATCTCTATTTGGTCACCTATGAGCCTTCTAGATATCTCTATCTCTTTGTTTGCATCTTGATATGTTTCTTGATTTGTTTGATTATCTTTTATTCGATGTGAGGAGTTTATCGGAGTAGAGGAAGCTTCATCTTGATTTCTTGTTGGGTTTTGTTGGTTTTTGTTTTGTTTTATGTTTGTTGTTTGTTTGGTTTGATGTTGGTTTAGTTTGGTTTGATTTTGATTTAGTTTGGTTTGATTTTGATTAGCTTCTACTTGCTCTTTTGATCCTCCCATCTTCGGGCTTTGTCCACTTATGGCACCTAAAGATATAATCATTGTAAAGAAGTCTAGGGGCTCTTGGCACCTTGTAACCTTTGAGGTTACATCAATCGCACTTTTAGAAGTTTCTTCATATTTCCCATCATCACTATGGATATTAAGCCCATGCATATCTACTTCATGCCCAAATGGGGTCTCTACAACCTCATGGACTTGAACATTATCCACGATTGGTAAAATGCTTGGAACATGATTATAATTTTCATCTGTTTGAAGATCTGTTCTCCAATCATTTAAAAATTTCTCTATTGTTTGTTGTTTCTTTACGTATTTCATCACAGCTTCATGGACGAGCATCCAATCCTCTGTGAGTCCTGAGTCGGAGTCTATATCTTGTAGAAGTGGAATTAACTCCTCTCGGGCATTAACATCGATTGTTCGAAGAAACAACGAAACTCTTTCATGACTCATGCACCTCTTATCGTGCTCAGAAAGATCATCATATTGTCGCTCAAACTCTTCTTTGATCTCAAGAATTGGTTGGTCTTTGGGCATATGAACCCACCTCAGGAAAGATCTACGAGTTACTTTATCAAGATCCTCTAGCATAAACTGCTTGAGGAGTGTCGCTTTGAATTGGGACCATGTCGTTTGATTTATTCGCATTATTTGGTCTCGCATGTCGTATCCCGACACATAGATAAAGTTTTCACATAATTCTTTTTCCGTCATCGGACTTAATCCGACACCTAGATATTTGGCCTCGAGTTCATATTCTTTGCAGAACTTTGAGACATTCTTCCCATTGAAAAAGCCACACCGATTGACTAGACGTTCATGAAGTGATTGGATGGCTTTTTGACGCCTATCCTCTTCTTGAAATCGTAGGAATTGAGCTAGGATCTCTTCCATTTTGATTATGCTAATCTTTGTGGCTCTATAACTCACTCACCCCCTCCTTTCACGTCGGGTTCACCAGGTATGTCGTCGAGTTAAACAAAAGGAGGGGAAAGTAGGATAAAATTTTCTCGAAGTGTATACAAAGTACCTTTAAAGAAATTTATACCTCACTTAATAAGCCATTTACGATCAAGTATGAGAGAGGTATTTCTCTCGGGTCAACCTAAGGCCTTGTAAAGTCAAACCTCTTGTAATGTCGGCGCGAAAGCAACGGTCAGAGATGGAGACTTGAAGAGAAAACCAAACTCCAAGAGAAAGATGGGATATTTCCGTTTCTGAAGTTTGATAGAAAAGAAATAACTCGATGATAGACAATAAAGTAATCCTCTTTGTACTCTTTAGTTGTCGAATTGGATTCAAAGAAGGTTGCAGATATTCAATGTTCTCAATTAATTCCTCTATCCTAATGATCAGATCATGAAACTAAGAATTACACACGCATTGTACAATATGTCACGTTCACTAAATTCAACATCAATGGGGCTAGTTCAATTTATAACGAAAGTGGTAGAGGAATAAGTTCTTTCATGTTTTAAGCTGAACTGGAGTAGATATTCAGATGTATGATTTTTCCTGAAATGTAGTGAAGATAATAGCGGGTTTTTTTTCACGGAGCAGTGCACAAAGGCACCATGGATCCGGACACAGAGATAGAGGATAGCTATGATGATAGAATAAGAAGGCACTCAGTTCCGCTGCTGGTTTGCTTTGGATTCATTAATGCGGAATCAGCTGTGATAGGTTGGCGCAGAGGTTCTCAGATTCCATAGTTACGTGGGCAAAAGTTACAAACTGCTGATTAATACCCAGACTGGGCAGCGTCAGGAATTCCTTCATAGCGATTGGGGCGTTGGCAGCCGCCATTGCGAATGGCAAAGCAGATCAAATACAAGTTGCACACGAAAATGAACTATCTATCTGTGTAGTGCAATTGATTTCGAACTTCGACCAACTGCCTAAGCAACGAGAGGAATGAGCATTAAAGCAAGCAGCAGAAGCCAGCTAGATCTCATAAGATTGTCCAAATGCTCATTATAGACTAATTCTACCTCCCACAGCCCCTCTCATCGAACTCAGAAAGAACCCACACTAGCAATGCTTCTCATCTTTATGATTTGAGTGAACTTTGTCCTCCGCTGTATGCAACCGCTGCAGTAAAACTAACAAAAAAAAATAGCGATGACGATCATTAACACATACATATTAGAGATTGTGATGGATGTTGAGATGACTTTGCTTATCAGAGGGTTATATGATCAGAAGGTCGTTAAAATCTGATGAATAACATGGTTCTGATCAGAGCATTGATGGAGGACACATATGAAATTCAGACATTATCAGAAGTATCATGCCTCTCACAAATGATTCATTAAAAGCGATAAAATCAATCGGTACATATATGTGATACATTTTCGTCTGCAACTTTAGATGCACCAAAACATTTCAACACTATTGTAGGGCTAGTCAGCTATTATAACAGATCGAGTGGGACTGAATCATCTGAGATCATCTGAGATAACTCAAATACTATAGGGAATAAAAAACAAATAATGTGAACATACCAAAGTCATAGTTGTGCGTAAAATGATTGTGTTTCGATTTGACAAACATGCGACAATCAATCTGTATGTGAATGATCGATATAATGTATGAAGCCTTATCATCCATGATATATCGTAAATAATTGAATTTGATTACGGAATTAAGTTTCGTGATCGGCAAATCATGTGTTATTACCTAGTAAATTATCCAGCCAGTATGTTAGATCTGTTGTGAAACACATATAATCAGTTGCCATACAGTTTTGCTTATGAATTAAAGTAAACTTCATACGTCGAAGAAACATCAAGTAAAGTGAAGTTCATGATGAAAAGACTTGATAACCACACAAAACGAGGGCTAACAGTTAACATACAAGGAAAAGTTATAGCAGATGTGCAAACTAGTAAAAGGTTGTTTTTACTGTGTCAAATTTTCTACCGCCGTTCTCGCAGAATTCAGATAGTAAACAAAATTAGACAGGGAGGCAACATCTTATGCTTGCCATCCTTAATTGTCATGTAAGCAATGTACAACTAAAATCAACCATTTGTGCTTCATAAGCTTTTGAGCGACATAATGTGTGACATCCACAAGGCATCAATTGCGCTAATAGCAAATGAAAACTTTCGTGCTAATAGAAGAAAGATTAAATATTCAGAAGAAAGTGTATAGCGAACCTTTTGTTAGCTCAGAAAATAGCTAAGGGAAACAGATGTGCACCTCTGGATCAT
>CM035422.1:127814766-127994766 GCA_020310875.1 Ceratopteris richardii | reverse complement strand
AAACACACTTTCTCAAGATACCATCTTGACAATATCTATATAAATTTCAGCTTATAAGTGAGTACGCTTTGGTTTTAAGGAGTAATCTTCTCTTTTCTATGGGTTTCAAATGCTCTAGGAGTTTTCCTGTAGTAAGAAAATTGTGAATTACATCATACCAATCAGTCTGAATTGTTACTAGGAAGAGATTACTATCCACCACTCCATCATTAATACCTGTTGCCTTCTTGCTCATTGCAGTCCTGGACACTTGATCTACCATGTAGTGCTCCCTTACTGGCTTAATGTAAATATCAAAGTTGAATTCTTGAAAGAGGAGTAACCACCTCCAAATCCTTCCAGCTACTCTAGGCTTGTTTATCAAGTACTTCAAGGGCTGATGGTCATATATGACTATAAAATGTACACCGAGAAGGTAATGCGGAAACTTCTGAAGAGCAAATACAATAGCCAAGCCTTCCCTTTCGGTCCTACTGTACTTCCTTTTTGCGTGGGTGAGTAGTCTGTTGGCATAGGAGATAGGTCTATCAACCTTGTGTGATGATGGTTGAGCTAGAACTGCACCAACAGCATGAAGCCTGGCATCTGTATGCACATGAAAGTCCAAAGACTAGTTAGGAACACTTAAAAGTGGAGCAGTACATAACCTCAATTTTAGTTCACAAAATGCTTTCTCAGCTTCAGCGCTCCATGAGAAAGGGACCTTTTTACTGGTAAGCCTTGATAAGGGCTTAGCTATCTCTGAATACATTCATATAAATCTTCTATGATATCCTGCATGACCCAAAAAACGTTGCACTTCTTTTGGGCTTTGTGGAATACGCATGGAAAGGATAGTAGTAACCTTTGCAGGGTCAACCGTTATCCCTTCAGCAGATACTATGTGACCAAGAAGAGTGCCCTTGGTGACCAAAAAATGACATTTAGCAGGATTTAACTTCAAACGTGTTTTGAGACATTGCTCAAAGATTTCCTTTAGATTTTCCAAATGAACATGGAAATCTTGAACTCCTGCTCTTCTATCTGTGCCTGAAACACTAAAAAGTCATCCATGAAAATGTGTAGAAAGGTTGTCAACCATTTTCCCAATATTACATACATTGTTCCATTAAATGAAGCTGGTGCATTCTTCAAACCAAAAGCCATGCGAGTATAAACATAAGTTCCCCATGGAGTAACAAAGGTTGTTTGGTCCCTATCATCAGGATGGATCACTATCTGATTGTAGCCACTAAAACCATCCAAGAAGCTATACAAAGTGTGACCGGCTACTTCCTCAAGTACTTGCTCTGAAAAGGGCTGAGAAAATCCATCTTGAATAGTCACTTTATTTAAGGCACGAAAATCAACGCAAACTCTTATTTTTCCAATATTTTTCTTGGGTACAATAACCATAGAAGAAAGCCACATGGAATGTTCTATTGGAACAATTATACCTGCTTCTAGTTTTGTAACTTCCAACTCTACCGCCTCTGCATATTTTGGATTGATTCGATACGGCCTACTTCTTGCAGGCGCGGCTCCCTCAACTAAGGGTATTTGGTGTAATCCAAGCTCCTCTGGTATTCCTATTAGATCTTTGTAGGACCATGCAAAGACATTTTTATAAGCAAAAAGTAAAGAAGTTACCTTCTACAGTAAAGGGGGATAATGCCATAGCCAACAGGCCAAGTGGACTACTTGAGGATTGTCTTCATCCCCTAAATTTACTTGTTGAACCAGTGTTTCGGGAGTGGAATTTAGCTTATATTCTGCAATATGTTCCCTGGTCCATCCTTGAGGTATATCCAAAAAGGGAAGATCCTCTCTGCATTCAGGCTCATAACTTTCCTTTTCTGGAACTTCTATAGTTGTTGCCCCTACCATATTTGTATTCTCCTGCACACTTCCATTTTTCAACTCCTTGGGAACTTCATGGCCTTTTCCTGCAACTACTTCATCCGTAACTTCTTTTATTTCACTGATTTCCACCGTGCAACACTCTGCACTTTCCATCATCCAATTCAATAATGTATCTTCTTCTTGGGGTAGAGAGGGCATTTCCTGAGTGTCCATGGTATACCCAGTAGTTTTCCTTGAGTCCAATCCTTCTTCCAAATGTAGTTGCAGTTGGCTATTGGTGCTTGTTGAAATCCATAGTTTGTTTTTCCCCCAATCTTGCAAAGCTTTTGCTTGCCTCAGCCAAGGTCTCCCCAGGAGTAGAGGGTAAGAAGTCTCCTGTGGAAGTGCAATAACAACAAAATCTAGAACAAAGTGGCAACCCTATACTATCATGAGTACCTTTTCAATAATGCCAAGAGCAGAAACCCGATGTTGATCTGCTAGTGTAACTGTGAATGGTGCCATCTTGGTGGGATTCAAATTCAGTTTCTTCATTATGAAATCTGGTATCAAATTGATACCAGAACCTCCATCTATGATCACACATGTGAGAGATTCATCCTTTATACAAACAAATGATTTTGAGGTTTGGTAGTCTGCCAAGGGTGCAGGGGGAAAATCAACCATGAAACCATCTATACTGGGTGATTGGATCAAGTGAGCACAGTGTATAAAATTCAATAAGTCACTTCTTATTTTTGAATCCATCCTTAGAAGTTCGTACAGACTAACCTTGTGATGAATACTTTTCAAGATCTGTTCAATGTTTACCTCATGAGTGTCTTCTTGCAAACTTGTTGGTTGGTCCCTTACAGAAGTAGCCATCCTTTCATAAGCTCCTTCGATTTCTGCTTGGCCCTTCCACCCAAACATCTTTTCCTCCTCTTTATCCTTGAATCCTTGTTGTTCCTCTCTATGGATTGCTGCTGCTTGTCTAGCTCTAGTCATCATGGGCATTGCAGAAGATGAAACAACATAAGACTAAGTGGTCATACCTTCTTCTTGTGGAGAGACTGCAATCATGTGGATTGGAGTAGGACGGCTTCTTGGGCAGTCTTTGGTATAGTGATCCTTGGCCTCTACACAATGTTGACAAGGAGGTGCATCTTCTCGAAGGGAACACATATTTTGCATATGGCCATACTCACTACAGCGATAGCACATCAATGGTCTATTATATCTAGGCTTTTTCATAGGATTTTCCTCTCTATTAGGTGCATTTGAAGTACTAGCATAATATGAATCCAAAGCTTGAGGGTTACCTCGTTGCTGTGTACCCTTGAGGTAGTAACAGTCTCTAGCTTCATGACCATCCTTTCCACAAAATTGACAGCTTACCTTATTAGGGCAATTAGCATTGGAATGTCCATTGTTGTTACATATTGTACACCAAATCTGCCTTCTTATATCCTAAGTGGTCCGCAAATCTTCTAACTCACGGCGAAGTTGGGCTACTTCATCATGAGTGCGACGTAGTGGTGGCAAGACCTTCTCATCTTGTTCATTTTGCTTCATTCTCAATGCTTCCAGTTCCTTCCTTAGTTGCCCAATAGGGTCTAGTTCTGCAGCATACTTCGATTGTGTATCCCATTCAAAATGTTGCCTAGCTTCTTCAATGCGTGATGTTGCTGCAACAAAATCATTGAGGATTGCATCCAATCTAAGAGACTCACGTAGCTTCTGCTGAGATGACCTCGGCAGAGCTTTTTCTATCCATTTTTTAACCAAGAAGTCACCTGGAGCATGTGGCAGACGTGCAACAAGTGCTTTTGTTCTAGTGTGAAGTTCATGAAAGGATTCACCTGATCTTAGCTTTAGATTCTCTAGCTGATCTAAAGCTCTTTTCGAGGAATCACTTGGTCGAAATGTCTGTGAGAATGCCCTCTTCAGAGCCTCCCATGTAGCAAAATGGCCATCTAAATATTGACTGTACCATTTGTCAGCAAGGCCTTCCAATGTGGATGGGAAGAGTACCAACATTGCATCCTCTCTATTCTGCAGACCTCGTCCATGGCATAAAGAGATGAATCTCCTCACATGATCATCAGCATCCTCATAAGCTTCTTCCTTGAAGGTAGGGAACTTGATATTGAGTTCGAAGAGTAAATGAGAGAGATCCTCCATTTGCACTGGTGTTTCTTCTAACATATCTGAGGAGAAGTCTAACGTTCTCCTATGCTTCTCCTTTGACAGTGTTGTCGCACCCAAATCAATAGATAAATTCAAGGAGGGTAGAGGGGAGGTAGGTTCACTAGTCGAAGATATAGCTGACTTGTTAAGGCTTCTTCGTACATGAAGAGGCTCCTTATCTGCTCGCGTATGGGTCATGTACCTACTTGCAAATGCAATAGGGCAAAAATATTGAAAAAAGAGGACTATTTACTATCCTCAGGGCCTCTCAGAGAAATGCAAGTGTCCCACCGTGCGTGCCAAACTGTAGAGGAGGTACTAGGGTATCTACTTTTAACAAGAGCATGCAGCAAGCACTCCAGTACTTCACCTACTCAAGGGAGGTTCTCCTTAGGGAAATATACCCTTTTAACACTTCTATGAGCAGGCAGATATCAATGATTGCACAGAGTTGTGAATACTCAAGAAAATATTAATGACAACTGACAATGAAGGAAGACCAATCACTCCTTATTTCGAACGAATGATTACAACATGGGCAAGAGAAATGCTCTAAGTTGATGCTCTGGGCTAGCATGCCACTCTAGAACTAAACACATTCATTACAAGAGATTCGTCCAATCCATACAATGATCATAGCTAGATGCAGGTTAGCCCTGATCAATACAAAGTCTGAACAATTAATCTAAGGAAAAGAGCATAAAAATACCACTAGCTCACACTGAAAGACAAGGCCAGGCCACTCTCTTCACACTATAGTGCTATTAGCCCTCCACTCGGAAGCCCACGCTCTGTATCCACACCACAGAGTGACTTGCTACAGTAGGCTTGTAACCAGAGAGTGCAAAGAGAGGACCCCTATACACATGTAAGTATATGTGTGTATATCCCAAATGAACACAAATCCATTGCTTTTAGAGGCTCCAATAGGCCAAGAGGGCCTTGCCGATTCCTCACCTCCACTGATCATGCACCGATTGATTGCCCAAAATTGGAGGGGTAGATCAAATATGCCACCAATCTTAAATTGGATCCTCAAAAATAGGCATTCGTCATGAATGGTTGGCGGCAACTTTGCTCCTCTTCCACTTTTACCAAATACCCTTTTACTTGCAGGCTGAGATCCCCATTCTATGTCCTTCATTATGTTGGAATGACCCATTGGGTGTGAGAGATGGTGGCTGGTGCGGATGGAGGATTGATTTTAACCCCACCAATCCAAGAGCCCAATGAATTCCTTAGTTGGAAGAGTCATCTTCTCCATGCTTGAATAGCACCAACATGACAATCATCAGAAGAACTTTTGCTAAAGCAGAGAGCTAATTTTAAAAGATGAGGGGGATGGAGGGGCACGGTGGAGATGGTGGTGGGGGTGGGTGTGGGGGTTGGGTTTGATAATTAATTCCACTTTTGAAACCAGTAGGACACCAATCCACAAACTGAATCGTTCTCTTTGTCTTGATTGTCGCAATAGCTGCATTACCATCCTTTGGAACAACATCCCCTCGTTACATCAATCAGCAAGCCAGATATTTCCCATGTTCGGAGTCACATTTAGCCATCATCTAAGAAAGTTCATATGCACTATTAGTGCATTTTCGTGGACTGAGGGTGGTGGAGTGAGGGGGCTGGGGGGGGGGGGGGGGGGGCGGGGGGTGGGATGTGGGGGTCGCAGGGAGGGAGGGTGGCGGAGTGTGAGGGGGTTGGCGGGTGGAGGGGATGGCGGGGTGAGCGATAGAGAGAGAGAAGGGGAGGGAGGTGGCGGGGTGAGGGGTTCATGGGGGAGGATGGGATGTGGGGGTCACGGGGAGGGAGGGTGTCGGAGTGTGAGGGGGCTGGCGGGTGGAGGGGATGGCGAGGGTGAGGGGCTGGCGGGTGGAGGGGATGGTGGGGTGAGAGAGAGAGAGAGAGGGAGGGAGAGGGCCACGCGAGCATTGAGAGGGTCATCGAGAGAGAGAGAGAGATAGAGAGAGAGAAGGGGAGGGAGGTGGTGGGTTGAGGGGGTCATGGGGAAGGGTGGGATGTGGGGGTCGCGGGGAGGGAGGGTGGCGGAGTGTGAGGGGGCTGGCGGATGGAGGGGATGGCGGGGGTGAGGGGCTAGCGGGTGGAGGGGATGACGGGGTGAGAGAGAGAGAGAGGGTGGGAGAGGGCCAGGTGGGGGTTGAGAGGGTCACCGAGAGAGAAAAAGACAGAGAGAGAGAGAGAGAAGGAAGAGGGGTTTGCGGGGCTGAGGGGCTGGCGGGTGGAGGGGATGGCGAGGGTGAGGGGGGCTGGTGGGTTGAGGGGATGGCGGGGTGAGAGAGAGAGAGAGGGGGGGGGAAGAGAGAGAGATAAAGAGACAGAGAGAGAGAGGGAGAGTAGGGGGCAGGGTCAGCGGGAGAGTGGGGGTGGGGGAAGAGAGAGAGAGAGAGAGAGAGAGAGAGAGAGAGAGAGGGAGAGAGGGGGGACACACGGGGCTGAGGGGTGGGTGGGGAGGGGTCAGCGGGGAGGGTGGGGGCGGTGTCAGCGGGGAGAGTGGGGGCAAGGGGAGAGAGAGAGAGAGAGAGAGAGAGAGAGGGAGTGAGGGGGGGACACGCGGGGCTGAGGGGAGGGTGGGGAGGGGTCAGCGGGGAGGGTGGGGGCAGGGTCAGCGGGGAGAGTGGGGGCGGGGGAAGAGAGAGAGAGAGAGAGAGAGAGAGAGAGAGAGAGAGAGAGAGAGAGAGAGAGAGAGAAAGAGAGAGGGAGGGAGAGAGGGGGGGACACGCGAGGCTGAGGGGAGGGGTCAGCGGGGAGAGTGGGGGGCGGGGTCGACGGGTGGAGAGGATGGCGAGGGTGAGGGGGCTGGGGGGTGAAGAGGATGGCAGGGTGAGAGAGAGAGAGAGAGGGAGAGGGTATGAGGATGGAGGATGGAGAGGTGAGGGGGGTGACAGGTGGAGGGGCTAGTGGGTGGAGGGGCTGGCGGGGTGAGGCAGGGTGAGGGGGTAGGTCGGTGGTGTGGATGGAGGGGAGAGAAAGAAAGAGCTACACAACAGACCCCCACATCAAGTCGTTGCACCGTCCCGGTGCAACCTTCCCTTTATCTGCTTATTGAACAAACAAAATAATCTGCAAATACTAAATGAAATGTGGTATGTATAGTGGTTGAAGTGCTTCCAATTTAATCTTAACTTTAATTCAGGTACTTCTTCGCCCTCGAGATATTGACTAGGGGTATCCTCTTACTCTGCAAATCCTCCAGATGCACTGCTCCATGTGGTAATACCTTGATCACCCTATATGGTCCTATCCATTTGGGTGCCAATTTGGTTGAAATTGCTAGGACCTGATGCATTAAAACCATGGATCCTTCCTATACCTCATTCGACCTCAGATACCTGTCATGTAGTCTCTTGCATTTTTCCTCTGTTACCTGAAGTTTTTGCATTGCTCCTTCTCTGAATTCTTCTAATGCTACCAGTCTCCTAATAGGAGATTCAATTCCAATGGTCCTAACTCCGAGTTCTTTTTTGATAATAAATTGGAATGGTCCTAACGCCTCCTTTCCATGTACTAAGTGAAATGGACTCTCACTAATGGTTCCCCTCTTCATAGTTCTGAAAGCCCAAAGTGCACCGATCAATGCTTGTGGCGAGAAGCTTTGATGATCGAAGGATAATTTGTGAAGCAATCCAATGAAAATCTTATTGGAACTCTCTGCTTGGCCATTTGCCCTTGGATAGTAGGCGCAAGATTTTTTATGAAAAATGTTGTACTTGTCAAATATAAATTGGAGCAATTGATTTACAAAATGTGTGCCCCTATCACTAGTGATTTCCAGTGGGCAACCGAATCTTGAAAAAATACATTTATACAAAAACTTAGCTACTGTTAAAGCTGTGCAATCTATAGAAGCTTTAGCCTCAATCCATTTAGTTGCGTAGCATGTGACCATCAAAATATACTTCTTACCCCCAGGTTGACCAGTTGGACTAATTGGTCCTATGAAATCAAGACCCCATCGCTCAAATGGGAGCCATCCTGTAGATATGACTAATTGTTGGAAATTCAATCTCGTTGGCTTAGGAGCACATCTCTGGCAAATGTGGCATTCTTTAGAAAACTTGATCGCATCCTTGTAAATATGATGCCACCATAGTCCCTTGTGGATGATTCTGTGAGCCAAGTCTTCCCCCTTTAGATGCCCTTCACTGTGTGCTGCCTCAAGCAAAGGGGTTACCTCCTCTGGATAAACACACTTTATCAAGATACCATCTTGACAATATCTATATAAATTTCCACTTATAAGTGAGTACACTTTGGTTTTAAGGAGTAATCTTCTATATTTTATGGGTTTCAAATTCTCTCGGAGTTTTCCAGTAGTAAGAAAATTGAGAATTCCATCATATCAATCAGTTTGAATTGCTACTAGGAAGAGATTACGATCCACCAGTTCATCATTAATACATGTTGCCTTCTCTCTCAGTGCAGTCTTGGACACTTGATCTGCCATGTAGTGCTCCCTTCCTGGCTTAACGTGAATATCAAAGTTGAATTCTTGAAAGAGGAGTAACCACCTCCAAATCCTTCCAGCTACTCTAGGCTTGTTTATCAAGTACTTCAAGGGCTGATGGTCAGATATGACTATAAAATGTACACCGAGAAGCTATTGCCGAAACTTCTGAAGAGCAAATATAATAGCCAAGACTTGCCTTTCGGTCCTACTGTAGTTCCTCTCTGCCTAGCTGAGTATTCTGTTGGCATAGGAGATAGGTCTATCAACCTTGTGTGATGATGCTTGAGCTAAAACTGCACCAACAACATGAAGGCTGACATCTGTATGCACATGAAACTCCAATGACCAATTAGGAGCAATTAAAAGTGGACCAGTACATAACCTCAATTTTAGTTCACAAAATGCTTTCTCAGCTTCAGCGCTCCATGAGATAGGAACCTTTTTACTGGTAAGCCTTGATAAGGGCTTAACTATTTCTGAATACATTCGTATAAATCTTCTATGGTATCCTGCATGACCAAAAAACTTTGCACTTCTTTTGGGCTTTGTGGAATAGGCATGGAAAGGATAGCAATAACCTTTGCAGGGTCAACCGTTATCCCTTCAAGAGATACTATGTGACCAAGAAGACTGCCCTTGGTGACCAAAAAATGACATCTAGCAGGATTTAACTTCAAACCTCTTTTGAGACATTGCTCAAAGATTTCCTTTAGATTTTCCAAATGATCATGGAAATCTTGAACTGTTGCTCTTCTATCTGTACCTTAAAACACTGAAAAGTCATCCATGAAAATGCGTAGAAAGGTTGTCAACCATTTGCCCAATATTAGATACATTGTTCTATTAAATGAAGCTAGTGCATTCTTCAAACCAAAAGCCATGCGAGTATAAACATAAGTGCCCCATGGAGTAACAAAGGCTGTTTTGGCCCTATTATCAGGGTGGATCACTATCTGATTGTAGCCACTAAAACCATCCAAGAAGCTATACAAAGTGTGACCGACTACTTCCTCAAGTACTTGCTCTGAAAAGGGCTGAGGAAATCCATCTTTAACAATCACTTTATTTAAGGCACGAAAATCAATGCAAACTCTTATTTTTCCACTATTTTTCTTGGGTACAATAACCATAGAAGAAAGCCACCTGGAATGTTCTACTGGAACAATTATATGTGCTTCTTCTAGTTTTGTAACTTCCAACTTTATCCCCTCTACATATTTTGGATTGAGTCGATACGGCCTACTTCTTGCAGTCGCGGCTCCCTCAACTAAGGGTATTCGGTGTAATCCAAGCTCCTCTGGTATTCCTGTTAGATCTTTGTAGGACCATGCAAAGACATTTTTGTAACCAAAAAGTAAAGAAGTTACCTTCTACAGTAAAGGGGGATAATGCCATAGCCAAGAGGCCAAGTGGACTACTTGAGGATTCTCTTCATCCCCTAAATTTATTTCTTGAACTAGTGTTTTAGGACTGGTCTTACTTGAGAAATCATCTCCACTGTATGCAGGAGTGGAATTTAGCTTAGATTCTGCAATATGTTCCCTGGTGCATCCTTGAGGTATATCCAAAAAGGGAAGATCCTCTTTGCATTCAGGCTCATAACTTTCCTTTTCTGGAACTTCTGGAGTTGGTACCCCTACGATGTTTGTATTCTCCTCCAAACTTCCATTCTTCAAGTCCTTTGGAACTTCATGGCCTTTTCCTGCAACTCCTTCATCCGTAACTTCTTCTTTTATTTCACTGATTTGCACCGTGCAACACTCTTCACTTTCCATCATCCAATTCATATTGTATGTTCTTGTTGGGTAGAGAGGGCATTACCTGAGTGTCCACGGTATACCCAGTAGTTTTCCCTGAGTCGACTCCTTCTTCCAAATGTAGTTGCAATTGGCTATTAGTGCTTGTTGAAATTCATAGTTTGTTTTTCCCCCAATCTTGCAAAGCTTTTGCTTGCCTCAACCAAGGTCTCCCTAGGAGTAGAGGATAAGAAGTCTCTTGTGGAAGTGCAATAACAAAAAAATCTAGAACAAAGTGGCAACCCTGTACTATCATCAGTACCTTTTCAATAATGCCAAGAGGCGCAACCCGATGTTGATCTGCTAGTGTAATTGTGAATGGTGCCATCTTGGTGGGGTTCAAATTCAGTTTCTTCATTGTGAAATTTGGCATCAAATTGATGCTAGAACCTCCATCTATGATCACACGTGTGAGAGCTTCATCCTTTATACAAACAGATAATCTTGAGCTTTGGTAGTCTGCCAAGGGTGCAGGGGGAAAATCAACCGTGAAACCATCTATATTGGGTGATTGGATCAAGTGAGCAGAGTGTATAATCTTCAATAAGTCACTTCTTATTTTTGAATCCATCCTGATAAGTTCATACAGACTAACCTTGTGATGAACACCTTTCAAGATCTGTTCAATGTTTACCTCATGAGAGTCTTCTTGCAGACTTGTTGGTTGGTCCCTTAGAGAAGTAGCCATCCTTTCATAAGCTCCTTCAATTTCTGCTTGGCCCTTCCACCCAGACTTCTTTTCCTCCTCTTTATTCTCGAATCCTTGTTGTTCCTCTCTACGGATTGCTGCAGCTTGTCTAGCTCTAGTCATCATAGGCATTGCAGAGGATGAAACAACATAAGACTGAGTGGTCATACCTTCTTCTTGTGGAGAGACTACAATCATGTGGATTGGAGCAGGACGGCTTCTTGGGCAGTCTTTGGTATAGTGATCCTTGGCCTCTGGACAATGTTGACAAGGAGGTGCATGTTCTGGAAGGGAACACCTATTTGGCATATGGACATACTCACCACAGCGATAGCACATCAATGGTCTATTGTATCTAGGCTTTGTCATACGATTTTCCTCTCTGTTAGGTGCATTTGAAGTACTAGCATAATATGAATCCAAAGCTTGAGGGTTACCTCGTTGTTGTGTACCCTTGAGGTAGTAACGGTCTCTAGCTCCATGACCATCCTTTCCACAAAATTGACAGCTTACCTTATTAGGGCAATTAGCATTGGAATGTCCATTGTTGTTACATATTGTAAACCAAATCTACCTTCTTATATCCTGAGTGGTCCCCAAATCTTCTAAATCATGGCGAAGTTGGGCTACTTCATCATCAGTGGGATGCAGTGGTGGCAAGACCTTCTCTTCTTGTTGATTTTGTTGCATTCTCAATGCCTCCAGTTCCTTCCTCAGTTGCCCAATAGGGTCAAGTTCTGCAGCATAATTCGATTGTGTATCCCCTTCAAAATGTTGCCTAGCTTGTTCAATGTGTGATGCTCCTGCAACAAAATCATTGAGCATTGCATCAAATCCAAGAGACTCACGTAACTTCTGCTGAGCTGACCTTGGCAGAGCTTTTTCTATCCATTTTTTAACCAGGAAGTCACCTGGAGCATGTGGCAGACGTGCAATAAGTGCTTTTGTTCTAGTGTGAAGTTCATGAAAGGATTCACCTGATCTTAGCTTAGGGTTCTCTAGCTGATCTAAAGCTCTTTCCGAGGAATCACTTGGTCAAAATGTCTGTGAGAATGCCGTCTTTAGAGCCTCCCATGTAGAAAAATGGCCATCTGCATATTAACTGTACCATTTGTTAGCAAGGCCTCCCAATGTGGATGGGAAGAGTACCAACATTGCATCCTCTCTATTCTGCAGACCTCGTCCACGGCATAAGGAGATGAATCTCCTCACATGATCATCAACATCCTCATAAGCTTGTCCCTTGAAGGTAGGGAACTTGATATTGAGTCTGGAGAGTAAATGAGAGAGATCCTCCATTTGCACTGGTGTTTCTTTTCTGACGTATCTGAGGAGAAGTCTAATGTTCTCCTATGCTTCTCCTTTGACAGTGGTGTCGCACCCAAATCAATAGATAAATTCAAGGAGGGTAGATGGGAGGTAGGTTCACTAGTCGAAGATATAGGTAACTTGTTAAGGCTTCTTCGTACACGAAGAGGGTCCTTATCTGCTCGCCTATGGGTCATGTACCTACTTGCAAATACAATAGGGCAAAAATACTAAAAAAGAGGACTATTTACTATCCTCAGGGCCTCTCATAGAAATGCAAGTGTCCCATTGGGTATCTACTTTTAACAGGAGCATGCAGCAAGCACTCGCATACTTCACCTACTCAAGGGAAGTTCTCCTTAGGGAAATATACCCTTTTAACACTTCTGTGAGCAGGCAGATATCAATGATCGCACAAAATTGTGAATACTCAAGAAAATATTAATGACAACTGACAATGACGGAAATACCAATCACTCTTTAGTTCGAACAAATGATTACAACATAGGCATTTCTCTTGCCTATGTTGTAATCATTCGTTCGAACTAAGGAGTGATTGGTCACCAAGAGAGAGAAAGAGAGAGAGAGAGAGAAGGGGAGGGAGGTGGCGGGGTGAGGGGGTCGTGGGGGAGGGTGGGAGGTGGGGGTTGCGAGGAGGGAGGGTCGTGGAGTGTGAGGGGGCTGGCGAGTGGAGGGGATGGCGGGGGTGAGGGGGGCTGGCGGGTCGAGGGGATGGTGGGGTGAGAGAGAGAGGGGGGAAAGAGATAGAGAAAGAGAGAGAGAGAGAGAGAGAGAGAGAGGGAGAGAATGGGGCGGGGTCAGCGGGGAGAGTGGGGGGCAGGGTCAACGAGGAGAGTGGGGGCGGGGAAAGAGAGAGAGAGAGAGAGAGAGAGAGAGAGAGAGAGAGACAGACAGAGAGAGATAGAGAGAAAAGAGAGAGATAGAGAGAGAGAGAGAGAGGGACATGCGGGGCTGAGGGGAGGGGTCAGCGGGGAGAGTGGGGGGTAGCATGAGCGGGGAGAGTGGGGGCGGGGGAAGAGAGAGAGAGAGAGAGAGAGAGAGAGAGAGAGAGAGGGAGAGAGGGGGGACACGCGAGGCAGAGGGGAGGGTGGGGAGGGGTCAGCGGGGAGGGTGGGGGCGGGGTCAACGGGGAGAGTGGGGGCTGGGAGAGAGAGAGAGAGAGAGAGAGAGAGAGAGAGAGAGAAAGAGAGGGGGAGAGAGGGGAGAGAGAGAGAGAGGGAGAGACGGGGGGCCACGTGGGGCTGAGGGGAGGGTGGGGAGGGGTCAGCGGGGAGAGTGGGGGGCGGGATCACCAGGTGGAGAGGATGGTGGGGGTGAGGGGGGCGGCGGGTGAAGAGGATGGCGAGGTGAGAGAGAGAGAGAGAGAGAGAGAGAGAGAGAGGGACAAGGTCTGAGGATGGAAGATGGAGGGGTGAGGGGGCTGGCGGGTGGAGGACGTGGCGGATGGAGGGGCTGGCGGGTGGAGGGGCTTGCGGGTGGAGGGGCTGGCGGGGTGAGGGGGCAGGCGGGTGGAGGGGATGGAGGGGAGAGAAAGAGAGAGTTACACAACAGACCCCCACATCAAGTCGTTGCACCACCCCGGTGCAACCTTCCCTTTATCTACTTATTGAACAAACAAAATAATCTACAAATACTAAATGAAATGTGGTATGTATAGTGGTTGTTCTTCCAATTTAAACTTAACTTTAATTCAGGTACTTCTTCACCCTCGAGATATTGACTAGGGGTATCCTCTTACTCTACAAATCCTCTAGATGCACTGCTCCATGTGGTAATACCTTGATCACCCTATATCGTCCTATCCATTTGGGTGCCAATTTGGTTGAAATTGTTGGGACCTGATGCACTAAAACCATGGATCCTTCCTGTACATCATTGGACCTCAGATACCTGTCATGCAATCTCTTGTGTTTTTCCTGTGTTACCTGAAGTTTTTGCATTGCTCCTTCTTTGAATTCTTCTAATGCTACCAGTCTCCTAATAGGAGGTTAAATTCCAATGGTCCTGACTCCAATTTCTTTTTTGATAATAAATTCGAATGGTGCTAACGCCTCTTTTCCATGTACTAAGCGAAATGGACTCTCACGAGTGGTTCCCCTCTTCATAGTTCTGAAAGCCCAACTTGCACTGATCAATGCTTGTGGCCAAAAGCTTTGATGATCGAAGGATAATGTGTGAATCAATCCAATCAACATCTTATTGGAGCTCTCTGCTTCTCCATTTGCCCTTGGATAGTAGGCGCAAGATTTTTTATGAAAAACATTGTACCTGTCAAATATAAATTGGACCAATTGATTTACAAAATGTGTGCCCCTATCACTAGTGATTTTGAGTGGGCAACCGAATCTTGAAAAAATACGTTTATACAAAAACTTAGCTACTGTTAAAGCTGTGCAATCTACAGTAGCTTTAGCCTCAATACATTTAAATGCATAGCATGTGGCCATCAAAATATACTTCTTACCCCCGGGTTGACCAGTTGGACTAATTGGTCCTATGAAATCAAGACCCCATTGTTAAAATGGGAGCCATCCTGTAGATATGACTAATGGTTGGAAATTCAATCTGGTTGGCATAGGAGCACATCTCTTGCAAATGAGGCATTCTTTAGCAAACTTGATCGCATCCTTTTGAATATGGGGCCACCATAGTCCCTTGTGGATGATTTAGTGAGCCAAGTCTTCCCCTTTAGATGCCCTTCACTGTGTGCTGCCTCAAGAAAAGGGGTTACCTCCTCTGGATAAACACACTTTCTCAATATACCGTCTTGACAATATCTATATAAATTTCAGCTTATAAGTGAGTACGCTTTGGTTTTAAGGAGTAATCTTCTCTTTTTTATGGGTTTCAAATGCTTTGGGAGTTTTCGAGTAGTAAGAAAATTGAGAATTCCATCATACCAATCACTCTGAATTGCTACTAGGAAGAGATTACTATCTACCAGTTCATCATTAATACCTATTGCCTTCTTGCTCATTGCAGTCCTGGACACTTGATCTGCCATGTAGTGCTCCCTTCCTGGCTTAATGTGAATATCAAAGTTGAATTCTTGAAAGATGAGTAACCACCTCCAAATCCTTCCATCTACTCTAGGCTTGTTTATCAAGTACTTCAAGGGCTGATGGTCAGATATGACTATAAATGTACACCGAGAAGGTAATGCCAAAACTTCTGAAGAGCAAAAACAATTTCCAAGCCTTCCCTTTCAGTCGTATTGTAGTTCCTTTCTGCTTGGGTGAGTAGTCTACTGGCATAGGAGATAGGTCTATCAACCTTGTGTAATGATGGTTGAGCTAGAACTGCACCAACAACATGAAGGTTGGCATCTGTATGCACATGAAACTCCAATGACCAGTTAGGAACACTTAAAAGTGGAGCAGGTTAGCCCTGATCAATACAAAGTCTGAAGAATTTGTCTAAGGAAAAGAGCATAAAAATACCACTAACTCACACTGAAAGATAAGGCCAGGCCACTCTCTTCACACTATAGTGCTATTAGCCCTCCACTGGGAAGCCCATGCTTTGTATCCACACCGCAGAGTGACTTCCTACAGTAGGCTTGTAACCAAAGAGTGCAAAGAGAGGACCCCTGTACACATGTAAGTATATGTGTGTATATCCCAAATGAACACAAATCCATTGCTTTTATAGGCTCCAATAGGCCAAGAGGGCCTTGCCCATTCCTCACGTCCACTGATCATGCACCGATTGATTGCCCAAAATTGGAGGGGTAGATCAAATATGCCACCAATCTTGTATTGGATCCTCAAAAATAGGCAGTCGTCATGAATGGTTGGCGGCAACTTTGCTCCTCTTCCACTTTTACCAATTACCCTTTTACTTGCAAGCTGAGATCCTCATTTTATGCCGCTCGTGATATTGGAATGACCCATTGGGTGTGAGAGATGGTGGGTGGTGCGGATGGAGGGATGGAGGATTGATTTTAACCCAACCAATCCAAGAGCCCAATGAATTCCTTAGTTGGAAGAGTCATCTTCTCCATGCTTGAATAGCACCAACATGACAATCATCATAAGAACTTTTGCTAAAGCAGAGAGCTAATTTTAAAAGATGAGGGGGATGGAGGGGCACGCTGGAGATGGTGGTGAGGGTGGGTGTGGGGGTTGGGTTTGATAATTAATTCCACTTTTGAAACCAGTAGGACACCAATCCACAAACTGAATCGTTCTCTTTGTCTTGATTGTCGCAATAGCTGCATTACCATCCTTTGGAACAACATCCCCTCGTTACATCAATCAGCAAGCCATATATTTCCCATGTTCGGAGTCACATTTAGCCATCATCTAAGAAGGTTCATATGCACTGTTAGTGCATTTTCCTGGACTGAGGGTGGTGGAGTGAGGGGGCTGCGGGGGGTGGGATGTCGGGGTCGCGGGGAGGGAGGGTGGCGGAGTGTGAGGGGGTTGGCGGGTGGAGGGGATGGTGGGGTGAGAGAGAGAGAGAGAAGGGGAGGGAGGTGGCGGGGTGAGGGGGTCGTGGGGGAGGGTGGGATGTGGGGGTCAGGGGGAGGGACAGTGGCGGAGTGTGAGGGGGCTGGCAGGTGGAGGGGATGGCAGGGGTGAGGGGCTGGCAGGTGGAGGGGATGGCGAGGTGAGAGAGAGAGAGAGGGAGGGAGAGGGCCACGCGGGGGCTGAGAGGGTCACCGAGAGAGATAAAGAGAGAGAGAGAGAGAGAAGGGGAGAGAGGTGGCGGGGTGAGGGGGTCGTGGGGGAGGGTGGGATGTGGGGGTCGCGGGGAGGGAGGGTGGCGGAGTGTGAGGGGGCTGACGGATGGAGGGGATGGCGGGGGTGAGGGGCAGGCGGGTGGAGGGGATGGCGGGGTGAGAGAGAGAGAGAGAGGGAGGGAGAGGGCCACACGGGGGCTGAGAGGGTCACCGAGAGAGAGAAGGAGAGAGAGAGAGAGAGAGAGAGAAGGAAGGGGGAGTTTGAGGGGCTGAGGGGCAGGCAGGTGGAGGGGATGGCGGGGGTGAGGGGGGCTCGCAGGTTGAGGGGATGGCGGGGTGAGAGAGAGAGAGGGGCGAAGAGAGAGAGAGAAAGAGAGAGAGAGAGAGAGGGAGAGAAGGGGGCGGGGTCAGCGGGGAGAGTGGGGGCGGGGTCAACGGGGAGATTGGGGGCGGGGGAAGAGAGAGAGAGAGAGAGAGAGAGAGAGAGAGAGAGGGGGAGAGGGGGGGACACATAGGGCTGAGGGAAGTGTGGGGAGGGGTCACCGGGGAGGGTGGGGGCAGGGTCAACGGGGAGAGTGGGGACGGGGGAAGAGAGAGAGAGATACACAGAGAGAGAGAGGGAGAGAGGGGGAACATGCGGGGCTGAGGGGAGGGTGGGGAGGGGTTAGCGGCGAGAGTGGGGGGCGGGGTCAGCGGGGAGAGTGGGGGCGGGGGAAGAGAGAGAGAGAGAGAGAGAGAGAGAGAGAGAGAGAGAGAGAGAGAGAGAGAGGGACACGCAGGGGTGAGGGGAAGGTGGGGAGGGGTTAGCGGGGAGGATGGGGGCGGGGTCAGCGGGGAGAGTGGGGCAGGGAGAGAGAGAGAGAGAGAGAGAGAGAGAGAGAGAGAGAGAGAGAGAGAGAGAGAGAGAGAGAGAGAGAGAGAGAGAGAGAGAGAGAGAGGGACACACGAGGCTGAGTGTAGGGTGGGGAGGGGTCAGCAAGGAGAGTGGGGGGTGGGGTCAAGGGGTGGAGAGGATGGCGGGGGTGAGGGGGCTGGCGAGTGAAGAGGATGGCGGGGTGAGAGAGAGAGAGAAAGGGAGAGGGTCTGAGGGTGGAGGATAGAGGGGTGAGGGGGCTCGCGGGTGGAGGGGCTCGAGGGGTGAGGCGGGGTGAGGGGGCAGGAGGGTGGAGGGGATGGAGGGGACAGAAAGAGAGAGCTACACAACACACTCCCACATCAAGTCGTTGCACCATCTCGGTGCAACCTTCCCTTTATCTGCTTATTGAACAAACAAAATAATCTGCAAATACTGAATGAAATGTGGTATGTATAGTGGTTGAAGTTCTTCCAATTTAATCTTAACTTTAATTCAGCTACTTCTTCACCCTCGAGATATTGACTAGGGGTATCGTCTTAGTCTGCAATTTCTCCAGATGCACTGCTCCATGTGGTAATACCTTGATAACCCTATATGGTCCTATCCATTTGGGTGCCAATTTGGTTGAAATTGCTAGGACCTGATGCACTAAAACCATGGATCCTTCCTGTACCTCATTGGACCTCAGATACCTGTCATGCAGTCTCTTGCATTTTTCTTGTGTTACCTGAAGTTTTTGCATTGCTCCTTCTTTGAATTCTTTTAATGCTACCAGTCTCCTAATAGGACGTTCAATTATGATGGTCCTGACTCCAAGTTCTTTTTTGATAATAAATTCCAATGGTGCTAACGCCTCTTTTCCATGTACTAAGCGAAATGGACTCTCGCAAGTGGTTCCCCTCTTCGTAGTTCTGAAAGCCCAAATTGCACCAATCAATGCTTGTGGCCACAAGCTTTGATGATCGAAGGATAATTTGCGAAGCAATCCAATCAAAATCATATTAGAGCTCTCTGCTTCGCCATTTGCCCTTGGATAGTAGCGCAAGATTTTTTATGAAAAACCTTGTACCTGTCAAATATAAATTGGAGCAATTGATTGACAAAATGTGTGCCCCTATCACTAGTGATTTCCAGTGGGCAACCGAATCTTGAAAAAATACATTTATACAAAAACTTAGCTACTGTTACAGTTGTGCAATCTACAATAGCTTTAGCCTTAATCCATTTAGTTGCGTAGCATGTGGCCATCAAAATATACTTCTTACCCCCAGGTTGACCAGTTGCACTAATTGGTCCTATGAAATCAAGACGCCATCGTTCAAATGGGAGCCATCCTGTAGATATGACTAATGGTTGGAAATTCAATCTGGTTGACGTAGGAGCACATCTCTGGCAAATGTGGCATTCTTTAGCAAACTTGATCGCATCCTTGTAAATATGAGGCCACCATAGTCCCTTGTGGATGATTCTGTGAGCCAAGTCTTCCCCCTTTAGATGCCCTTCACTGTGTGCTTCCTCAAGCAAAGGGGTTACCTCCTCTGGATAAACACACTTTCTCAAGATACCATCTTGACAATATCTATATAAACTTCCACTTATAAATGAGTACGTTTTGGTTTTAAGGAGTAATCTTCTCTTTTCTATGGGTTTCAAATGCTTTGGGAGTTTCCCAGTAGTAAGAAAATTGAGAATTCAATCATACCAATCAGTCTGAATTGCTACTAGGAAGAGATTACTATCCACCAGTTCATCATTAATACCTATTGCCTTCTCGCTCATTACAGTTCTGGACACTTGATCTGCCACGTAGTGCTCCCTTCCTGGCTTAATGTGAATATCAAAGTTGAATTCTTGAAAGAGGAGTAACCACCTCCAAATCCTTCCAGCTACTGTAGGCTTGTTTATCAAGTACTTCAAGGGCTGATGATCAGATATGACTATAAAATGTACATCGAGAAGGTAATGCCGAAACTTTTGAAGAGCAAATACAATAGCCAAGCCTTCCCTTTCGGTCGTACTGTAGTTCCTTTCTGCCTGGGTGAGTAGTCTGCTGGCATAGGAGATAGGTCTATCAACCTTGTGTGATGATGGTTGAGCTAGAACTACACCAACAGCATGAAGGCTGGCATCTCTATGCACATGGAACTCCAATGACCAGTTAGGAACACTTAAAAGTGGAGCAGTACATAACCTCAATTTTAGTTCACAAAATGCTTTCTCAGCTTCAGCGCTCCATAAGAAAGGGACCTTTTTATTGGTAAGCCTTGATAAAGGCTTAGCTATTTCTGAATACATTTGTATAAATCTTCTATGGTATCCTGCATGACCCAAAAAACTTTGCACTTCTTTTGGGCTTTGTGGAATAGGCATGGAAAGGACAGGAGTAACCTTTGCAGGGTCAACCGTTATCCCTTCAGCAGATACTATGTGACCAAGAAGAGTGCCCTTGGTGACCAAAAAATGACATTTAGCAGGATCTAACTTTAAAACTGTTTTGAGACATTGCTCAAATATTTCCTTTACATTTTTCAAATGATCATGGAAATCTTGAACTGCTGCTCTTCTATCTGTGCCTGAAAACACTGAAAAGTCATCCATGAAAATGCGTAGAAAGGTCGTCAACCATTTCCCCAATATTAGATACATTGTTCTATTAAATGAAGCTGGTGCATTCTTCAAACCAAAAGCCATGCGAGTATAAACATAAGTGCCCCATGGAGTAACAAAGGCTGTTTTGTCCCTATCATTAGGATGGATCAGTATCTGATTGTAGCCACTAAAACCATCCAAGAAGCTATACAAAGTGTGACCGGCTACTTCCTCAAGTACTTGCTGTAAAAAGGGCTGAGGAAATCCATCTTGAACAGTCACTTTATTTAAGGCACGAAAATCAACGCAAACTCTTATTTTTCCACTATTTTTCTTGGGTACAATAACCATAGAAGAAAGCCACCTAGAATGTTCTACTGGAACAATTATACCTGCTTCTTCTAGTTTTGTAACTTCCAACTTTACCGCCTCTGCATATTTTGGATTGAGTCGATACGGCCTACTTCTTGCAGGCGCGAGTCCCTCAACTAAGGGTATTCAGTGTCATCCAAGCTCCTCTGGTATTCTTGTTAGATCTTTGTAGGACCATGCAAAGACATTTTTGTAAGCAAAAAGTAAAGAACTTACCTTCTACAGTAAAGGGGGATAATGTCATAGCCAAGAGGCCAAGTGGACTACTTGAGGATTCTCTTCATCCTTTAAATTTATTTCTTGAACCAGTGTTTCAAGACTGGTCTTACTTGAGAAATCATCTTCACTGTATGCAGGAGTGAAATTTAGCTTATATTATGCAATATGTTCCCTAGTCCATCCTTGAGGTATATCCGAAAAGGGAAGATCCTCTCTGCATTCAGGCTCATAACTTTCCTTTTCTGGAACTTCTATAGTTGTTGCCCCTATAATGTTTGTGTTCTCCTGCAAACTTCCATTCTTCAACTCCTTGGGAACTTCATGGCCTTTTCCTGCAACTCCTTCATCCATAACTTCTTCTTTTATTTCACTAATTTCCACCGTGCAACACTCTGCACTTTCCATCATCCAATTCAATAATGTATCTTCTTCTAGGGTAGAGAGGGCATTACCTGAGTGTCCACGGTATACCCAGTAGTTTTCCCTAAGTCGAATCCTTCTTCCAAATGTAGTTGCAGTTGGCTATTGGTGCTTGTTGAAATCCATAGTTTGTTTTTTCCCCACTCTTGCAAAGCTTTTGCTTGCCTCAGCCAAGGTCTCCCCAAAAGTTGAGGGTAAGAAGTCTCCTGTGGAAGTGCAATAACAACAAAATATAGAACAAAGTGGCAACCCTGTACTATCATCAGTTCCTTTTCAATAATGCCAAGAGGCGCGACCCGATGTTGATCTGCTAGTGTAACTGTGACTGGTGCCATCTTGGTGGGGTTCAAATTCAGTTTCTTCATTGTGAAATCTCGCATCAAATTGATACTAGAACCTCCATCTATGATCACACCTGTGAGAGCTTAATCCTTTATACAAAAAGATAATCTTGAGCTTTGATAGTCTGCCAAGGGTGCAGGGGGAAAATCAACCATGAAACCATCTATACTGGGTGATTGGATAAAGTGAGCAGAGTGTATAATCTTCAATAAGTCACTTCTTATTTTTGAATCCATCCTTATAAGTTCGTGCAGACTAACCTTGTGATGAATACCTTTCAAGATCTGTTCAATGTTTACCTCATGAGTGTCTTCTTGCAGACTTGTTGGTTGGTCCCTTAGAGAAGTAGCCATCCTTTCATAAGCTCCTTCAATTTCTGCTTGGCCCTTCCACCCAGACTTCTTTTCCTCCTCTTTATCCTGGAATCCTTGTTGTTCCTCTCTACGGATTGCTGCTGCTTGTCTAGCTCTAGTCATCATGGGCATTGTAGAGGATGAAACAACATAAGACTAAGTGGTCATACCTTCTTCTTGTGGAGAGACTGCATGTGGATTGGAGTAGGATGGCTTCTTGGGCAGTCTTTGGTATAGTGATCCTTGGCCTCTAGACAATGTGTACAAGGAGGTGCGTCTTTTGGAAGGGAACACCTATTTTGCATATGGCCATACTCACCACAGTGATAGCACATCAATGGTCTATTATATCTAGGCTTCGTCGTATGATTTTCCTCTCTATTAGGTGCATTTGAAGTACTAGCACAATATGAATCCAAAGCTTGAGGGTTACCTCATTGCTGTGTACCCTTGAGGTAGTAACAGTCTCTAGCTTCATGACTATCCTTTCCACAAAATTGACAGCTTACTTTATTAGGGCAATTAGCATTGGAATGTCCATTGTTGTTACATATTGTACACCAAGTTTGCCTTCTTATATCCTGAGTGGTCCGCAAATCTTCTAACTCACGATGAAGTTGGGCTACTTCATCATCAGTGCGACGCAATGGTGGCAAGACCTTCTCTTCTTGTTGATTTTGTTGCATTCTCAATGCCTCCAGTTCCTTCCTCAGTTGCCCAATAGGGTCTAGTTCTACAGCATAATTTGATTGTGTATCCCCTTCAAAATGTTGCCTAGCTTCTTCAATGCATGATGCTGCTACAACAAAATCATTGAGGCTTGGATCAAATCTAAGAGACTCACGTAGCTTCTGCTGAGATGACCTGGGCAGAGCTTTTTCTATCCATTTTTTAACCAAGAAGTCACCTGGAGCATGTGACAGACATGCAACAACTACTTTTGTTCTAGTCTGAAGTTCATGAAAGGATTCACCTGATCTTAGCTTTAGGTTCTCTAGCTTATCTAAAGCTCTTTCCGAGGAATCACTTGGTCAAAACGTCTGTGAGAATGCCCTCTTTAGAGCCTCCCATGTAGCAAAATGGCCATCTGCATATTGATTGTACCATTTGTCAGCAAGGCCTTCCAATGTGGATGGGAAGAGTACCAACATTGCATCCTCTCTATTCTGCAGACCTCGTCCACGGCATAAGGAGATGAATCTCCTCACATGATCATCAGCATCCTCATAAGCTTGTCCCTTGAAGGTAGGGAACTTGATATTGAGTCTAGAGAGTAAATGAGAGAGATCCTCCATTTGCACCGGTGTTTCTTCTAACGTACCTGAGGAGAAGTCTAATGTTCTCCTATGCTTCTCCTTTGACAGTTGTGTCGCACCCAAATCAATAGATAAATTCAAGGAGGGTAGAGGGGAGGTAGGTTCACTAGTCGAAGATATAACTGACTTGTTAAGGCTTCTTCGTACACAAAGAGGCTCCTTATCTGCTCGCGTATGGGTCATGTACGTACTTGCAAATGCAATAGGGCAAAAATACTGAAAAAGAGGACTATTTACTTTCCTCAAGGCCTCTCACAGAAATGCAAGTGTCAATTTCTTCCTTTTGCTGACAAATGGTATAGTCAATATGCAGATGGCCATTTTGCTACATGGGAGGCTCTGAAGATGGCATTCTCACAGACATTTCGACCAAGTGATTCCTCGAAAGAGCTTTAGATCAGTTAGAGAACCTAAAGCTAAGATCAAGTGAATCCTTTATGAACTTCACACTAGAACAAAAGCACTTGTTGCACATCTGCCACATGCTCCAGGTGACTTCTTGGTTCAGAAATGCATAGAAAAAGCTCTCCCCAGGTCATCTCAGCAGAAGCTATGTGAGTCTCTTAGATTGGATGAAACCCTCAATGATTTTGTTGCAGCAGCATCACGCATTGAAGAAGCTAGGCAACATTTTGAAGCGGATACACAATCGAATTATGCTACAGAACTAGACCCTCTTGGGCAACTAAGGAAGGAACTGGAGGCATTGAGAATGCAACAAAATCAACAAGAAGAGAGGTCTTGCCACCACTGCGTCGCACTAATGATGAAGTAACCCAACTTTGCTGTGAGTTAGAAGATTTGCATACCACTCGGGATATAAGAAGGCAGATTTGGTGTACAATATGTAACAACAATGGACATTCCAATGCTAATTTCCCTAATAAAGTAAGCTGTCAATTTTGTGGAAAGGATAGTCATGAAGCTAGAGACTGTTACTACCTCAAGAGTACACAGCAACGAGGTAACCCTCAAGCTTTGGATTCATATTATGCTAGTACTTCAAATGCACCTAATAGAGAGGAAAATCGTATGACAAAGCCTAGATATAATAGACCATTGATGTGCTATCACTGTAGTGAGTATGGCCATATGCAAAATAGTTGTTTCCTTCCTGAAGATGCACCTCCATGTCAACATTGTCCAAAGGCCAAGGATCACTATACCAAAGACTGCCCAAGAAGCCGTCCTGCTCCAATCCACATGATTGCAGTCTCTCCACAAGAAGAAGGTATGACCACTCAGTCTTATGTTGTTTCATCCTCTGCAATTCCCATGATGACTAGACCTAGACAAGCAGAAGCAATCCGTAGAGAGGAACAACAAGGATTCCAGGATAAAGAGGAGGAAAAGAAGTCTGGGTGGAAGGGCCAAGCAGAAATTGAAGGAGCTTATGAAAGGATGGCTACTTCTCTAAGGGACCAACCAACAAGTCTGCAAGAAGACACTCATGAGGTCAACATTGAACAGATCTTGAAAGGTTTTCATCACAAGGTTAGTCTGTACGAACTTATAAGGATGGATTCAAAAATAAGAAGTGACTTATTGAAGATTATACACTCTGCTCACTTGATCAAATCACCTAGTATAGATGGTTTCATGGTTGATTTTCCCCCTGCACCCTTGGCAGACTACCAAAGCTCAAGATTATCTGTTTGTATAAAGGATGAAGCTCTTACATGTGTGATCATAGATGGAGGTTCTGGTATCAATTTGATGCCAGATTTCACAATGAAGAAACTGAATTTGAACCCCACCAAGATGGCACCATTCATAGTTACACTAGGAGATCAACATCGGGTTGCACCTCCTGGCATTATTGAAAAGGTACTGATGATAATACAGGGTTGCCACTTTGTTCTAGATTTTGTTGTTATTGCACTTCCACAGGAGACTTCTTACCCTCTACTGATTGGGAGACCTTGGCTGAGGCAACCAAAAGTTTTGCAACATTGGGGGAAAAACAAACTATGGATTTCAACAAGCACCAATAGCCAACTGCAACTACATTTGGAAGAAGGATTCAACTCAGGGAAAACTACTGGGTATCCCGTGGACACTCAAGTAATGCCCTCTCTACCCCAAGAAGAAGATACATTATTGAATTGGATGATGGAAAGTGCAGATTGTTGCACGGTGGAAATCAGTGAAATAAAAGAAGAAGTTACGGATGAAGGAGTTGCAGGAAAAGGCCATGAAGTTCCCAAGGAGTTGAAGAATGGAAGTTTTTAGGAGAATACAAACATCGCAGGGGCAACAACTACAGAAGTTCCAAAAAAGGAAAGTTATGAGCCTGAATGCAGAGAGGATTTTCCCTTTTCGGACATACCTCAAGGATGGACCAGGGAACATATTGCAGAATATAAGCTAAAGTCTACTCCTGCATACAGTGGAGATGATTTCTCAAGTAAGACCAGTCCTGAAATACTGGTTCAAGAAATAAATCTAGGCGATGAAGAGAATCCTCAAGTAGTCCACTTGGCCTCTTCGCTATGGCATTATCCCCCTTTACTGCAGAAGGTAACTTCTTTACTTTTTGCTTACAAAAATGTCTTTGCATGGTCCTACAAAGATCTAATAGGAATACGAGAGGAGCTTGGATTACACTCAATACCCTTAGTTGAGGGAGTCGTGCCTGCAAGAAGTAGGTCATATCGACTCAATCCAAAATATGCAGAGGCGGTAAAGTTGGAAGTTACAAAACTAGAAGAAGCAGGTATAACTGTTCCAGTAGAACATTCCAGGTGGCTTTCTTCTATGGTTATTGTTCCCAAGAAAAATAGTGGAAAAATAAGAGTTTGCATTGATTTTCGTGCCTTAAATAAAGTGACTATTCAGGATGGATTTCTTCAGCCCTTTTCAGAGCAAGTACTTGAGGAAGTAGCCGGTCACACTTTGTATAGCTTCTTGGATGGTTTTAGTGGCTACAATCAGATAGTGATCCATCCTGATGATAGGGAAAAAACAGCCTTTGTTACTCCATGGGGCACTCATGTTTATACTCGCATGGCTTTTGGTTTGAAGAATGCACCAGCTTCATTTAATGAAACAATGTATCTAATATTGGGCAAATGGTTGACAACCTTTCTACGCATTTTCATGGATGACTTTTCAGTGTTTTCAGGCACAGATAGAAGAGCAACAACTAAAAATTTCCATGATCATTTGTAAAATCTAAACGAAATCTTTGAGCAATGTCTCAAAAGAGGTTTGAAGTTAAATCCTGCTAAATGTCATTTTTTGGTCACCAAGGGCACCCTTCTTGGTCACATAGTATCTGTTGAAGGGATAACCGTTGACCCTGCAAAGGTTACTGCTATCCTTTCCATGCCTATTCCACAAAGCCCAAAAGAAGTGCAAAGTTTTTTGGGTCATGCAGGATACCATAGAAGATTTATACGAATGTATTCAGAAATAGCTAAGCCCTTATCAAGGCTTACGAGTAAAAAGGTCCGTTTTTGATAGAGCGCTAAAGCTGAGAAAGCATTTTGTGAACTAAAATTGAGGTTATGTGCTGCTCCACTTTTAAGTGTTCCTAACTGGTCATTGGAGTTTCATGTGCATAAAGATGCCACCCTTCATGCTGTTGGTGCAGTTCTAGCTCATCCATCATCACACAAGGTTGATAGACCTATCTCCTATGCCAGCACACTACTCAGCCAGGCAGAAAGGAACTACAGTACGACCGAAAGGGAAGGCTTGGCTATTGTATTTGCTCTTTAGAAGTTTCGGCATTACCTTCTTGGTGTACATTTTATAGTCATATCTGACCATCAGCCCTTGAAGTACTTGATAAACAAGCCTAGAGTAGCTGGAAGGATTTGGAGGTGGTTACTCGTCTTTCAAGAATTCAACTTTGATATTCACATTAAGCCAAGAAGGGAGCACTACATGGCAGATCAAGTGTCCAAGACTGCAATGAGCAAGAAGGCAACATGTATTAATGATGAACTGGGTGGATAGTAATCTCTTCCTATTAGCAATTCAGTCTGATTGGTATGATGGAATTCTCAATTTTCTTACTACAAGAAAACTCCGAGAGCATTTGAAACCCATAGAAAAGAGAAGATTACTCCTTAAAACCAAAGCATACTCACTTATAAGTGGAAATTTATATAGATATTGTCAAGATGGTATCTTGAGAAAGTGTCTTTATCCAGAGGAGGTAACCCCTTTGTTTGAAGCAGCACACAGTAAAGGGCATCTAAAGGGGGAAGACTTGGCTCACAGAATCATCCACAAGGGACTATGGTGGCCTCATATTTACAAGGATGCGATCAAGTTTGCTAAAGAATGCCACATTTGCCAGAGATGTGCTCCTATGCCAACAAGATTCAATTTCCAACCATTAGTCATATCTACAGGATGGCTCCCATTTGAACGATGGGGTCTTGATTTCATAGGACCAATTAGTCCAACTGGTCAACCTGGGGGTAAGAAGTATATTTTGATGGCCACATGCTACGCAACTAAATGGATTGAGGCTAAAGCTACTGTAGATTGCACAGCTTTAACAGTAGCTAAGTTTTTGTATAAACGTATTTTCTCAAGATTCGGTTGCCCACTGGAAATCACTAGTGATAGGGGCACACATTTTGTAAATCAATTGCTCCAATTTATATTTGACAGGTACGAGGTTTTTCATAAAAAATCTTGCACCTACTATCCAAGGGCAAATGGCCAAGCAGAGAGCTCCAATAAGATTTTGATTGGATTGCTTCGCAAATTATCCTTTGATCATCAAAGCTTCTGGCCACAAGCATTGATCGGTGCAATTTGGGCTTTCAGAACTGATGGAGAGTGTTAATCTCCAAAAGAACAACCTACTCTTGAATTTAGAACACCTCTATATCAAGAGTAAGTCAAAACCTTCACTAAATTAGAGGTCCAATCTCCAAATTATCAAAATTAAGAAAATCTGTGAAGAAGATGAAACACAGAAAAGTCTGCTGCAGAATTTCTTCACATTGACTTATCAAACATGTAAAGTTTTTTATGAAACTTTGTACGAATCATCTCCTAGGGATTGCGCATCACCTCCAAGTTAAATTACTTCAAAAGCTATAGTATAACTTGAGAAATCAATTTCACAAGTTACCTATGTCAGAAACTGTTACTCAGAACAGTCGATTCTACACCCCTAACTTCTTAACTTTGGTTCTCACAATGTCGAACCCGTTTTGCCAAATCCTTTTGACTGAAGATAGCTTATCTCTCAACTTAGATTTTAAGCTATCATATGTGTAAAACTTTACACTGTGCACTGAGCACTACTCATTTCTTTGGACTCGAAATGTGCGCCTGTTTCAGAGAGCTGTGAACACTCAATACATGTGAATTTCCTATCAGCAATTCTCTTCACCTGTTTACAATTAGACTCTAAAATTCAAACCATAGACTCATTAACTAACAACTTAGATATCCTCAAAAGGATTTCACAAATGATCTACCACAGACGGAGTAGACGCAGAAACATCGGGCGCAACATTTCCTTCATTTCAGGAGAAGACTACAACTGAAAAGTGAGAGAGACTTCAACTTCTTTCTCAACTGTCTATTGACATTTACAATCACTAATTTCTCTATTCCTATGCTCATACATGGTCTCTCTTTGTCTTCTCTCTTCTGCTCTCTATTTGCCCGACATTTTTCAAAAGTATTTATAGACATCTATGTACAAACTCTCATCAAAACATAAGTATATGTAACCTATGTTATAACTAATGTACATATGTGTACATGTCCTTCACTCTTGTGAATGTGTCCATTTTCTTCACTCCAAATCTTCAATTGGTGATTGATATGCACCAACAGCTCCCCCTCAATCATCAATTGAGGTTTCTCCTTTCTTCTTTATACCTGCCATGTCCTTAAACTTCTGTAGCTTTGGTCCATCCAAGCTCTTTGTAAGCATATCAGCTATCTGATCCTTTGTTGAAGTATGTATGACTTCAATCTCCTTATCCATCACTTTCTCTCTTAGAAAGTGGTACTGAATCTCAATGTGTTTGGTCCTGGCATGAAAAACAGGATTAGCAGCTAAATACAATGAACTCATGTTATCTCCATATATGATTGGTACCCCATGCATAATATCAAGACTCTTCATCAATGTCTTGACCCAAATTACTTCTTTTGCAGCTTCAACCATGCCTTTATACTCTGCTTCTGTAGAAGATAAAGCAACTGTATGTTGCTTCTTGGAACACCATGAGATAAGTTTATCTCCCACATAACACATGTATCCAAATGTAGATCTTCTATCATCTGGATTACCTGCCCAATCTGCATCACTATAAATTTTGATATTTGTATCTGAGGTAAACCCATAATACAAACCTTCATTGAGTGTACCCTTAATGTACCTCAACACCCTTTGTCCTGCAATCCAATGTTCTTTCCTTGGGCAATGCATAAATTGAGACAAAACTCCTACTGCATATGATAAATCAGGTCTAGTTAGAGTTGCATAGATAAGGCTACCATCCAAACTCTGATATTGTCTCATGTCCTTGAATTCTTCACCTCCATACTTACTCAATTTGTGATTCACCTCCATTGGTGTAGGTGCTACCCTGCAATCATCCATTTTAAACTTGATTAACAAGTTCTTCAAATACCTTTCTTGGGTCACAAATACTCCATGTTGAGTATATGTTATCTCCATGCCCAAGAAGTATGATAAGTCTCCCAAGTCACTTATCTTGAACTCTTTTTCCATTTGCCTCTTAAGCTTTTGTATTCCTTCTTCATCTGTACCTGTAAGAATTATATCATCAACATATATGCACATGTATATGAAACCATTTTCACTTGCTTTGACAAGCAAGCTACTATCTGCTTTAGACACCTGAAAACCAAGTTCTTTTAGGAACTTCACAAGTCTATAGTTCCATGCCCTTGGGGCCTGCTTCAAGCCATACAAAGCTCTCTTGAGCTTGCACACATGATCTGGATACCTTTTATCTTTGAACCCTTGAGGTTGCTCCATGAATACATCATCTGAAATGTAACCATTCAAAAAAGCATTCTTCACATCAAGTTGACATAGCTTCCAACCTTTACATGCAGCAATAGCAATAAGTGTCCTTATAGTTGTCATTTTTGCCACAGGACTATAGGTCTCATCATAATCAATACCATATGTTTGAGCAAACCCTTTGACAACAAGTCTAGCTTTGTATCTAGACACACTTCCATCTGCAAACCTTTTTGTCTTGTAGACCCACTTGCATCCAATAATCTTCTGACTATTTGGTTTAGGAACCAAATCCCAAGTTTGATTCTCCAATAGTGCATCATATTCTTCCTGCATAGCACTCTCCCATTTTTCCTTACCTTTTGCCTCTTCATATGTAGAAGGGTCTTCATCTGTATTCACCATATAAGCATAATCTTTTGTGGCTAGAAATGAAGTATCATAACTATACCTTGTAGGTTGCCACCTATTTCTTGTTGACCTTCTGAGTTCTCCACTCCTTGAGGTTTCTGGCTCTTCACATTCAGGATCAAATCTTGGTGTCTCTTCCACCTCAACCTGCACTTCATTATTCTCTTGCTCATCAAATATTTGAACTTTTGATTTACCTTTTCTTTGACTCACTTCTTCTTCATCACCTGTATTGATATTGATTGTACCTGCATACCAAGTGTTTTGTTCATCAAATGTAACATCCTTAGAAACCATAAATTGTTTTGTTGATGGACTCCACAATCTATAGCCCATCTGCTTGTCATCATAGCCAATGAAAACATACTTTTCAGCTTTAGGTTCCAATTTGTGTCTTAATTGTGATGGCACATATGCATATGCCACACACCCAAATACTCTGCAATGATCCAAGGTAGGTCTTTTACCCCACCAAGCCTCATATGGTGTCATACCCTGCAAGGCTTTACATGGTAACCTATTGACCAAATAAGTAGCTGTATTTACAGCCTCAGCCCACAAATAATTAGGGCAATTTTTCTCCTTCATCATGGATCTTGCAAACTCAACAAGAGTTCTATTTCTCCTTTCTGCAACACCATTTTGTTGAGGAGAGTACCTGCAAGTAACTTCCCTTTTTATACCTGCATTCCATAAGTAATCACTAAACTCATTTGAGAAATACTCTCCCCCTCCATCTGACCTTAGTCTCTTCAACTTATGACCTGTAATTCTTTCTGCATATGCATGATAGTGTTTAAATGTATTAAACACTTCTGACTTATCTTTGATCACATAGATAGTGATCCACCTAGTAGCATCATCAACATAAATCACATAATACCTCGATCCATTTATACTGAAATCTTTTGATGGTCCCCACACATCTGTGTGTACCAACTCAAGCTTCTCTGAGTGCATAAATCCATGCTTGGAATAGGAATGTTTATGAGCCTTACCTAATTGACATGCCTCACATTTGTATGTCATATGTTGACCTGCAACATTAGGCAATCCAAGCACTGAACCATTGTTAACCATATCTTTAATACCTCTTTCATTGAAATGTCCAAGCCTCTTGTGCCAAAGATCTAACTCAGAGATCTTATGTCCTCCATATGTGAACATTGCATGACCAATGTTACCCTGAATCTTCAATGTAAATAGTCTTCCTTCTTTTTTCCCTGAAACAATCTGTTTATACCCTTGGCTAGGGTCTTCCACATATACTCCATCATTAGTGAACCTTACTTCATATCCCTTTTCAACAATTTGACCTACACTTATCAAATTCTTAGGGATTGTAGGAACATACAAGAACTTACTCAATAAGGTGCTTCCATCCTTGGCCTTCACTGATCCTATTGACTTCACATTGTGCTTTGTGTTGTCACCTGTTTGGACAACATGATTAAAAACTTTACTTTCCAAATCAGTCATCAAAGATATGTTACCACTCAGGTGATTGCTACACCCTGAGTCAATGTAGAAGACTCTTTGATCTTCACTCTGCCTTTCACAAGTTGCATTCATTATCAATGTTGAATCTTCCTTTTGATCTGAAGCATAATTGTAGTAGGTGTTGTTGTATTGTTGACTTTGGAATCCTCTACCTGCATTTCTTCCAAAGTAATTTCTTCCACCTCTACCTCTGTAATTACCTCTTTGATTTCTGCCACCTCTTCCTCTTGCATTATAATTTTGATTATATCCAACATTATTCTGATTATTATGCCAACAATCATTAGCTAAATGATTTGTCTTACCACAAATCCAGCAAGCTTTGCCTCCATCTTTGTTATTCCTGCCTCTTCCTCTACCTTTGCCACCTCCTCTTCCTCTTAGGAAGTTGGCTTGAGTAGTTGTTCCTTCATCTTCACCTGCTTGTTGTTTTCCTTTGCTATTCTTCTTCTTATCCTTTGAGTACATTGCATGACCTGTACTCTTGTCACCATCTCCTTTAACATCCTGCTCAAATGTTAGCATATGACCTAACAATTGATTTAAATCAGGAGTGAAATGGTCAAGTGATAGTTCTGTAGACAAAATAAATGGCTTCCATTTGTCATCACCTCTTAACCCTGTAAGAATTTGCCTTACCAATTTATCTTCCTCAATGTCTTCATCAACAGCTCCTAAAGCATCTGCAATATCTTTCATCCTTGTCACATAGTCTGAAATAGATTGAGAGGCCTTCTTCTTGAAGGTAGTAAACTCTGCCCATAAGGATGCCTTCCTTGACTTTGTAGTGTTTTGAAAATGCTCCTCCAAAGCATTCCATATGTCAGTTGCACTTTCAAGACCTCTAATATGAGGTAACAAGTAATCATTTACTCCCATATAGATAATGCTCCTAGCTTGAGCATCTTTCTTCATCCAATTTTTAAGATCTGCTAACTCTTCCCTAGTTGGAACACTAGGATCTCTGAACTCTGGCTTCTCTTCTTCTCCTGTGATATAACCAATCAAATCTTTGCTCATAAGATGAGCTTCCATCCTCATTGACCATGCAGGATAGTTTTCTCTATCCAATTTCTCTATCTGTAGAGCATCTCCCATCTTGTATCCACCTGTATATAGAAATCTTCAAGCTTTACAAACAATGTATGTACCTTTACTTCGAATTAGGCTCCTTTTGCCTTTCTTGATGTCGAGTAGACTTCTCCTCAGCCTTTTGACTCCAAGCTTTCACTTCTTAGCTCTTCAAATGTTGAACTTCTTGAATCTGCAGCAGTCGGGACCTTCCTTTCCTTGATTTTGATGTCTCCTGCTCTGATACCACTGATGGAGAGTGTTAATCTCCAAAAGAACAACCTACTCTTGAATTTAGAACACCTCTATATCAAGAGTAAGTCAAAACCTTCACTAAATTAGAGGTCCAATCTCCAAATTATCAAAATTAAGAAAATCTGTGAAGAAGATGAAACACAGAAAAGTCTGCTGCAGAATTTCTTCACATTGACTTATCAAACATGTAAAGTTTTTGATGAAACTTTGTACGAATCATCTCCTAGCGATTGCGCATCACCTCCAAGTTAAATTACTTCAAAAGCTATAGTATAACTTGAGAAATCAATTTCACAAGTTACCTATGTCAGAAACTATTACTCAGAACAGTCGATTCTACACCCCTAACTTCTTAACTTTGGTTCTCACAATGTCGAACCCGTTTTGCCAAATCCTTTTGACTGAAGATAGCTTATCTCTCAACTTAGATTTTAAGCTATCATATGTGTAAAACTTTACACTGTGCACTGAGCACTACTCATTTCTTTGGACTCGAAATGTGCGCCTGTTTCAGAGAGCTGTGAACACTCAATACATGTGAATGTTCCTATCAGCAATTCTCTTCACCTGTTTACAATTAGACTCTAAAATTCAAACCATAGACTCATTAACTAACAACTTAGATATCCTCAAAAGGATTTCACAAATGATCTACCACAGACGGAGTAGACGCAGAAACATCGGGCGCAACATTTCCTTCATTTCAGGAGAAGACTACAACTGAAAAGTGAGAGAGACTTCAACTTCTTTCTCAACTGTCTATTGACATTTACAATCACTAATTTCTCTATTCCTATGCTCATACATGGTCTCTCTTTGTCTTCTCTCTTCTGCTCTCTATTTGCCCGACATTTTTCAAAAGTATTTATAGACATCTATGTACAAACTCTCATCAAAACATAAGTATATGTAACCTATGTTATAACTAATGTACATATGTGTACATGTCCTTCACTCTTGTGAATGTGTCCATTTTCTTCACTCCAAATCTTCAATTGGTGATTGATATGCACCAACAAGAACTACAAAGAGGGAACCACTGGTGAGAGTCAATTTCGCTTAGTACATGGAAAAGAGGCGTTAGCACCATTTGAATTTATTATGAAAAAGGAACTTGGAGTTAGGACCATTGGAATGGAACCTCCTATTAGGAAACTCGTAGCATTAGAAGAATTCAGAGAAGAAGCAATGCAAAAACTTCAGGTAACACAGGAAAAACGCAAGAGACTGCATGGCAGGTATCTGAGGTCCAATGAGGTACAGGAAGGATCCATGGTTTTAGTGCATCGGGTCCGAGTAATTTCAACAAAATTGACACCCAAATGGATAGGACCATATAAGGTGATCAAGGTATCACCACATGGAGCAATGCATCTAGAGGATTTGCAGAGTAAGAGGATACCCCTACTCAATATCTCGAGGATGAAGAAGTACCTGAATTAAAGTTAGATTTAATTGGAAGAACTTCAACCACTATACATACCACATTTCATTGAGTATTTGCAGATTATTTTAATTGTTCAATAAGTAGATAAAGGGAAGGTTGCACCGAGACGGTGCAACGACTTGCTGTGGGGGTCTGTTGTGTAGCTCTCTCTTTCTCTCCCCTCCATCCCCTCCACCCGCCTTCTCCCTCACCCCCCCTCACCCTACCAGCCCCCTCACCCCTCCATCCTCCACCCTCAGACCCTCTCCCTCCCTCTCTCTCTCTCTCTCGTTGGAATAAGCAATCACAAATTGGTGATTATAAACATCTTGAATCAAGCTTATGATCAGATTGAAGTGGAAGAAGACACTTGAGAGAGTGAAGAGATCTCAGAAGTGAAGTATGTATACATATGTACATTATAGGTGGAAATTCTTTTAATCTGAGTATAGATGATCCTTAGGATGATAAGGAGTAATGTAATAGATGCAGGATAAGTCTAAAACTTTATGTATATAAGTCAATGATGTAAAGGAATATGTGTGAGAGTCATTTTGAAGACAAGTGTCTTAGAGAGATGTGTAGAGAGTTTTACTCAGGAAATTAGCGACGGGTTTTTCTCTGAGTTTTCTTAGTCTGATCATGTGGATCAGAAATCCTTTTGTACACATATAATCTCAAAGCTAATGAAGCTATGTTCAGAATTTTATGATCTAATTTCTTTCCTACTGTGAGAATGATCAATAGGAACATTTGTATGTAGAATCTGTAGACAAACTTCTAAAAGTAGCGCACTTTTCCGTGTCAATGTTTTGCTTAGATCTCAGTGCATAGTGTAAAGTTTTTAATGAATGAGCATTCAAAATCTAAGTTAGAAGGTAAGGAAGCTATGGCTAAAATCATTTAGCAAAACGGGATTTGTGCTGTGAGAAATCAACTTAAGAAGTTGTCCATGTCAAAGTCGTCATTCCTGGAAGACAGTTTTTAACATATCTTTGATCTTAAGGATCAAATCAAAAGTTTAATGATTCTTTTGGAGAATCAATGGCTGATATGATTGTGCAAAGGTAGTTTGAAGACTTGCGCATCATTAGTTTGAAGATATCTAAAGACGTGTGCAGGTATTGAAGTCAATTTCTGAAGCAGACTTCTTGAAGAAGGAAAATTCTCACTCAGAGAATTGTTCATGAATGATTTGGTAAATCAAAGTAATATTTGTGTAAATTTTGGTCTATAATTGATATAGATATGTTCTTAGATCAGTATAGATCAAGTATTTGGAGATTAAGAGCTCTCCAACAGTGGTATGAGAGCTGAAGCTGCAATACAAGGGAAGCAAAGGCATTGGAAGTCCTGACTGCTGTAGATATTGAAGTTCTTTCTAATCGAAGGTGGACAAGGACAAATTTGTGAAGATAACCTGCAGAAGTACAAAGCATGAGTTCGAAGGATAAAAAGGATTGAAGTTTCATATCAAAGGTACATTTTACTAGCATAAATCATAGTAATTGCAGATACAGAAGATCAAAAGATGGGAGAAAGCTTGCAGATTGATAAGCTAGATAGGGAGAACTATCCAGCTTGGTCCATGAGGATGGAGGCACATCTCATGAGCAAAGATTTGATGGCATTCATTACAAGAGAAGAAGAAAAGTCTGAATTTGCAGATCCTAGTATTCCAACTAGGGAAGAGCTTGCAGATTTGAAGACTTGGATGAGAAAGGATGCTCAAGCTAGGAGCATCATTTACATGGCTGTAAATGACTATCTTCTACCTCACATTAGAGTATTGGAAAGTGCAACAGATGTCTGGAATGCTTTGGAAGAGCATTTCCAAAACACAACCAAGTCAAGGAAGTCCTCACTATGGGCTGAATTTACAACTTTCAAGAAGAAGAGCTCACAATCAATTTCTGATTATGTGGCAAGGATGAAGGATATTGCAGATAGCTTGGGAGCAGTAGATGAAGACATTGAAGAGGATAAGTTGGTAAGGCAAATACTTACAGGTCTGAGAGGAGATGAGAAGTGGAAGCCTTTCATATTGTCCATAGAATTGTCACTTGATCATTTTACTCCTGATCTTAATCAATTGCTAGGACACATGCTAACTTTTGAGCAGGACATTAAGGGAGATAATGATAGGAGTGCAAGTCAAGCCATGTACTCCAAGGAAAAGAAAAAGAATGGCAAAGGAAAGCAGTCAACTGATGATGAAGGATCTTCAAGCCAAGCTAACTTTACAAAAGGAAAAATGAATTTCACAGGTAAAGGAAGAGGAGGTAAGAACAAAGATAATACTAAAGCTTGTTGGGTTTGTGGCAGAACCAATCATTTGGCAAATGATTGTTGGTATAACAATCAAAATGTTGGAAGCAATAATCAGAGTCTTAATCAAAGAGGTAGAGGAGGCAAAAACCAAAGAGGCAATTTCAGAGGAAGAGGTGGTAGGACATCATATGCTAGAGGAGGTGGAACAAGCTTTCAACCTCAGCCCTACAACAACAATTATTATAACTATGCATCAGATCAGAAGGATGATATGACTCTTGAATGCAACTCATGAATCAGTAGGAGAAGATCAAAGGGTGTTTTGTATTGACTCAGGATGTAGCAATCATCTGACTAGCAATATATCCTTGATGACTGATATGGAAGCAAACGTGAATGGACATACAGTTCAAACAGGTGAGAATACCAAACATAAAGTGGAGAGTATTGGATCAGTGAAGACAAAGAGTGGAAGTACACTCTTGAGCAAGGTACTTTATGTTCCTACTATTCCTAAAAATTTGATAAGTGTAGGTCAAATTGTGGAGAAGGGATATGAAGTCAGATTCACAAATGATGATGTCTATGTGCAAGATCCAAATCAGGGATATAGAAACATAATTGCAGGTAAAAAGGAAGGAAGGTTGTTTACTCTCAAAGTCCAAGGTAATGTGGGACATGCTTTATTTACTTATGGAAGTCAAAAGATGTCTGAGTTAGACCTATGGCATAAAAGGCTAGGTCATTTCAATGAGAGAGCTATAAAGGAAATGTCAAAGAATCAAGTGGTGCTTGGTTTGCCAAAAATTCAAGGGCAGCACATGGTGTACAAGTGTGAAGCTTGTCAATTAGGTAAAACACACAAAAGTTCATACAATAAATCAGGGTACAAGTATTCAAATATGCTTGAATTGGTTCATACAGATGTGTGGGGTCCCTCAAGGGACTATAGCATAAATGGATCCAGATATTATGTGTTGTTTGTTGATGATGCAACCAGATGGATTACTTTATATGTAATCAAGGATAAATGAGAAGTCTTCAAGACATTCAAACATTATCTGTAGACAGACTTCTAAAAGTAGCACACTTTTCCGTGTCAATGTTTTGCTTAGATCTCAGTGCACAGTGTAAAGTTTTGAATGAGTGAGCATTCAAAATCTAAGTTAGAAGGTAAGGAAGCTATGGCTAAAAGCATTTAGCAAAACGGGATTTGTGCTGTGAGAAATCAACTTAAAAAGTTGACCATGTCAAAGTCGTCATTCCTGGAAGACAGTTTTTGACATATCTTTGATCTTAAGGATCAAATCAAAAGTTTAATGATTCTTTTAGAGAATCAATGGCTGATATGATTGTGCAAAGGTAGTGTGAAGACTTGCGCATCATTAGTTTGAAGATATCTGAAGACGTGTGCAAGTATTGAAGTCAATTTCTGAAGCAGACTTCTTGAAGAAGGAAAATTCTCACTCAGAGAATTGTTCATGAATGATTTGGTAAATCAAAGTAATATTTGTGTAAAGTTTGGTTTATAATTGATATAGATGTGTTCTTAGATCAGTATGGATCAAGTATTTGGAGATTAAGAGGTCTCCAACATCTCTCCCCCTGCCCTCTCTCTCCCCGTTGACCCTGCCCCCCACTCTCCCTGCTGACCCCTCCCCACCCTCCCCTCAGCCCCACATGTCCCCTCCTCTCCCTCTCTCTCTCTCTCTCTCTCTCTCTCTCTCTCTCTCTCTCTCTCTCTCTCTCTCTCTCTCTCTCTCTCTCTCTCTCTCTCTCTCTCTCTCTCTCTCTCTCTCTCTCTCTCTCTCTCTCTCTCTCTCTCTCTCTCTCTCTCTCTCTCTCTCTCTCTCTCTCTCTCTCTCTCTCTTTCTCTCCCTCTCTCTCTCTCTCTCTCTCTCTCTCTCTCTCTCTCTCTCTCTCTCTCTCTCTCTCTCTCTCTCTCTCTCTCTCTCTCTCTCTCTCTCTCTCTCTCTCTCTCTCTCTCTCCGCCCCCACTCTCCCCGCTGATCCCACCCCCATCCTCCCCGCTTACCCCTCAGCCTCGTGTGTCCCCTCTCTCTCTCTCTCTCTCTCTCTCTCTCTCTCTCTCTCTCTCTCTCTCTCTCTCTCTCTCTCTCTCTCTCTCTCTCTCTCTCTCTCTCACCCCGCCATCCCCTCAACCCACCAGCCCCCCTCACCCTCGCCATCCCCTCCACCCGCCAGCCCCTTAGCCCCGCAAACCCCCCCTTCCTTATCTCTCTCTCTCTTTCTCTCTGGGTGACCATCTCAGCCCTCGCCTGGCCCTCTTGTGAAGAGATGGATAGGTATGTGCTTAAAGATGAAGAGGTGTTGCAAAATCCTTGATCTACACCAGCCAAATGAACTCCAGGAGTATATGGTGGGCCCTTTTAGCTTGTCAATGGATGTAATAGACACCCTTTGTACCTTGGAAGATCACTCTCAAAAAGATAGATCAAAATAGATAAGTTGGAGTTAGCTCAGAGGTGAAAACTTGCTATTCTTGGTTCATACACCTGTCCAGTGTTTTACATAATTCTCTGAGCACAGCAGCAATTAGCTAAATTCCTCTTGGGGAAGTCTAGGTATCTTAAAGAGCTAACTTTCAAGAGTAATCGCATCAAAAATAATGAACCACACACTGAGAATGAGTTTTAACAACTGATGACATCATCCCGATTTTCACGGGCTGCTACAGTTTGAGACCAGTGAGCAGAAAAATCAACATAACTCAAAATGTAGGAATCCAAAGATTATACAAATTTGTATGGTAATACTAGACAGTTAGCTGAATCCAACAAGCTTTAAATCCTTGAATTTAGGTAAGTAACCACTGAGAAACACCTCTGACATTATGAGTGAAAAAGTCGGGTACCTGAAAGAGAAGTGAAGATGAACAGACCCTGTTGACTTCAAATGAACATAACTGAAGATTGCAACATCCAAATGACATGAAAATTTGTGAGCATATAGTAGGCTTATAGAGCTAACGTTACCAAGTTAAATCACTGAAAATGATGCACCAAGCTCAGAGAAAACATCTCTGCAAGCTGACTGAGAAAACTGAGAGTAATGGCAGTGAGTAGTACACTTCACAAGAACATGGAAAGATGAACTCAAACAATCATGAAAATGAAAGTATATTGCTTGTACAATACAATGACTTACTGATACATATGTGTGCCTTGTAATCACACCTTGATATGGCATAAAGCTCAGCTCTTGGAGGTCTTCACATAGGTCTCTCTAACCACGACTAAAACTGCCATCTATTTATAGTTGAGTTTGGGAGGCTAACTTCCCTCAATCACTCTCCAATCAATCAATGATTGATTTGATTCTCTACCTACCACAAATCACGAATTCGTGGCTCCTCTTTCCATTCTTGATCAAGTGGACTCAACCACTTAAGATTCTCTTACTTTTACATTAAGTAAACTCTTCAAAAAATTACAAGAGGTAGTTCACAAGTGAACTTTACATAGTCTTCTTTTTAAAGCTTCTTCTAAGACCTTGTGGGACTCAAGCCAATACTTAGGCTTGTCATAGACTTGCTCCAACACCTCTCCCTCCCCCCCTCTCTCTCTCTCTCTCTCTCTCTCTCTCTCTCTCTCTCTCTCTCTCTCTCTCTCTCTCTCTCTCTCTCTCTCTCTCTCTCTCACACACCGTGCCATCCCCTCCACCCGCCAGCCCCCTCACACTCCACCACCCTACCTCCCCACGACCCCCACATCCACCCCTCATAGCCCCATCACTCCACCACCCTCAGTCCACGAAAATGCACTAATAGTGCATATGAACCTTCTTAGATGATGGCTAAATGTGACTCTGAACATGGGAAATGTATGGCTTGCTGATTGATGTAACGAGGGGTTGTTGTTCCAAACGATGGTAATGCAGCTATTGCGACAATCAAGACAAAGAGAACGATTCAGTTTGTGGATTGGTGTGCTACTGGTTTCAAAAGTGGAATTAATTATCGAACCCAACCCCCACCCCCACCCCCACCACCATCTCCACCATGCCCCTCCATCCCCCTCATCGTTTAAAATTAGCTCTCTGCTTTAGCAAATTCTGATGATTGTCATGTTGGTGCTATTCAAGCATGGAGAAGATGACTCTCCCAACTAAGGAATTCATTGGGCTCTTGGATTGGTAGGGTTAAAATCAATCCTCCATCCCTCCATCCGCACGACCCACCATCTCTCACACCCAATGGGTCATTCCAATATCACGAGCGGCATAAAATGAGGATCTTAGCTTGCAAGTAAAAGGGTAAAAGGGTAATTGGTAAAAGTCGAAGAGGAGCAAAGTTGCCGCCAACCATTCATGACGATTGCCTATTTTTGAGGATCCAATTCAAGATTGGTGGCATATTTGATCTACCCCTCCAATTTTGGGCAATGAATCGGCACATGATCAGTGGATGTGAGGAATCGATAAGGCCCTCTTGGCCTATTAGAGCCTATAAAAGCAATGGATTTGTGTTCATTTGGGATATACACACATATACTCACATGCGTACAGGGGTCCTCTCTTTGCACTCTCTGGTTACAAGCCTACTGTAGGAAGTCACTCTGTGGTGTGGATACAGAGCGTGGGCTTCCCAGTGGAGGGCTAATAGCACTATAGTGTGAAGAGAGTGGCCTGACCTTGTGTTTCAGTGTGAGTCAATGGTATTTTTATGCTCTTTTCCTTAGAGCAATTCTTCAGACTTTGTATTGATCAGGGCTAACCTGCATCTAGCTGTGATCATTGTATGGATTGGACGAATCTCTTGTAATGAATGTGTTTAGTTTTGGAGTGGCATGCTAGCCCAGAGCATCAACTTAGAGCATTTCTCTTGCCTATGTTGTAATCATTCATTCGAACTAAGGAGTGATTGGTCTTCCTTCATTGTCAGTTGTCATTAATATTTTCTTGAGTATTCACAACTCTATGCAATCATTGATATCTGCCTGCTCAAAGAAGTGTTAAAAGGGTATATTTCCCTAAGGAGAACCTCCCTTGAGTAGGTGAAGTACTGGAGTGTTGGCTGCATGATCCTCTTAAAAGTAGATACCCCGCCTCTGTTGTGTAGCTCTCTCTTTCTCTCCCCTACATCCCCTCCACCCGCCTGCCCCCTCACCCCGCCTCACCCCGCGAGCCCCTCCACCCGCCAGCCCCCTCACCCCTCCATCCTGCACCCTCAGACCCCCTCTCTCTCTCTCTCTCTCTCTCTCTCTCTCTCTCTCTCTCTCTATCTCTCTCTCTCTCTCTCTCTCTCCGCCATCCTCTTCATCCGCCAGCCCCCTCACCCCCGCCATCCTCTCCACCTGCCAAACCCGCCCCCCACTCTCCCCGTTGACCCCTCCCCACCATCCCCTCAGCCCCGCGTGTCCCCCCCTCTCCCTCTCTCTCTCTCTCTCTCTCTCTCTCTCTCTCTCTCTCTCTCTCTCTCTCTCTCTCTCTCTCTCTCTCTCTCTCTCTCTCTCTCTCTCTCTCTCTCTCTCTCTCTCTCTCTCTCTCTCTCTCTCTCTCTCTCCGCCCCCACTCTCCCCGCTGATCCCACCCCCATCCTCCCCGCTTACCCCTCAGCCTCGTGTGTCCCCTCTCTCTCTCTCTCTCTCTCTCTCTCTCTCTCTCTCTCTCTCTCTCTCTCTCTCTCTCTCTCTCTCTCTCTCTCTCTCTCTCTCTCTCTCTCTCTCTCTCTCTCTCTCTCTCTCTCTCACCCCGCCATCCCCTCAACCCACCAGCCCCCCTCACCCTCGCCATCCCCTCCACCCGCCAGCCCCTTAGCCCCGCAAACCCCCCCTTCCTTATCTCTCTCTCTCTTTCTCTCTGGGTGACCATCTCAGCCCTCGCCTGGCCCTCTTGTGAAGAGATGGATAGGTATGTGCTTAAAGATGAAGAGGTGTTGCAAAATCCTTGATCTACACCAGCCAAATGAACTCCAGGAGTATATGGTGGGCCCTTTTAGCTTGCCAATGGATGTAATAGACACCCTTTGTACCTTGGAAGATCACTCTCAAAAAGATAGATCAAAATAGATAAGTTGGAGTTAGCTCAGAGGTGAAAACTTGCTATTCTTGGTTCATACACCTGTCCAGTGTTTTACATAATTCTCTGAGCACAGCAGCAATTAGCTAAATTCCTCTTGGGGAAGTCTAGGTATCTTAAAGAGCTAACTTTCAAGAGTAATCGCATCAAAAATAATGAGCCACACACTGAGAATGAGTTTTAACAACTGATGACATCATCCCGATTTTCACGGGCTGCTACAGTTTGAGACCAGTGAGCAGAAAAATCAACATAACTCAAAATGTAGGAATCCAAAGATTATACAAATTTGTATGGTAATACTAGACAGTTAGCTGAATCCAACAAGCTTTAAATCCTTGAATTTAGGTAAGTAACCACTGAGAAACACCTCTGACATTATGAGTGAAAAAGTCGGGTACCTGAAAGAGAAGTGAAGATGAACAGATCCTGTTGACTTCAAATGAACATAACTGAAGATTGCAACATCCAAATGACATGAAAATTTGTGAGCATATAGTAGGCTTATAGAGCTAACGTTACCAAGTTAAATCACTGAAAATGATGCACCAAGCTCAGAGAAAACATCTCTGCAAGCTGACTGAGAAAACTGAGAGTAATGGCAGTGAGTAGTACACTTCACAAGAACATGGAAAGATGAACTCAAACAATCATGAAAATGAAAGTATATTGCTTGTACAATACAATGACTTACTGATACATATGTGTGCCTTGTAATCACACCTTGATATGGCATAAAGCTCAGCTCTTGGAGGTCTTCACATAGGTCTCTCTAACCACGACTAAAACTGCCATCTATTTATAGTTGAGTTTGGGAGGCTAACTTCCCTCAATCACTCTCCAATCAATCAATGATTGATTTGATTCTCTACCTACCACAAATCACGAATTCGTGGCTCCTCTTTCCATTCTTGATCAAGTGGACTCAACCACTTAAGATTCTCTTACTTTTACATTAAGTAAACTCTTCAAAAAATTACAAGAGGTAGTTCACAAGTGAACTTTACATAGTCTTCTTTTTAAAGCTTCTTCTAAGACCTTGTGGGACTCAAGCCAATACTTAGGCTTGTCATAGACTTGCTCCAACACCTCTCCCTCCCCCTCTCTCTCTCTCTCTCTCTCTCTCTCTCTCTCTCTCTCTCTCTCTCTCTCTCTCTCTCTCTCACACACCGTGCCATCCCCTCCACCCGCCAGCCCCCTCACACTCCACCACCCTACCTCCCCACGACCCCCACATCCACCCCTCATAGCCCCATCACTCCACCACCCTCAGTCCACGAAAATGCACTAATAGTGCATATGAACCTTCTTAGATGATGGCTAAATGTGACTCTGAACATGGGAAATGTATGGCTTGCTGATTGATGTAACGAGGGGTTGTTGTTCCAAACGATGGTAATGCAGCTATTGCGACAATCAAGACAAAGAGAACGATTCAGTTTGTGGATTGGTGTGCTACTGGTTTCAAAAGTGGAATTAATTATCGAACCCAACCCCCACCCCCACCCCCACCACCATCTCCACCATGCCCCTCCATCCCCCTCATCGTTTAAAATTAGCTCTCTGCTTTAGCAAATTCTGATGATTGTCATGTTGGTGCTATTCAAGCATGGAGAAGATGACTCTCCCAACTAAGGAATTCATTGGGCTCTTGGATTGGTAGGGTTAAAATCAATCCTCCATCCCTCCATCCGCACGACCCACCATCTCTCACACCCAATGGGTCATTCCAATATCACGAGCGGCATAAAATGAGGATCTTAGCTTGCAAGTAAAAGGGTAAAAGGGTAATTGGTAAAAGTCGAAGAGGAGCAAAGTTGCCGCCAACCATTCATGACGATTGCCTATTTTTGAGGATCCAATTCAAGATTGGTGGCATATTTGATCTACCCCTCCAATTTTGGGCAATGAATCGGCACATGATCAGTGGATGTGAGGAATCGATAAGGCCCTCTTGGCCTATTAGAGCCTATAAAAGCAATGGATTTGTGTTCATTTGGGATATACACACATATACTCACATGCGTACAGGGGTCCTCTCTTTGCACTCTCTGGTTACAAGCCTACTGTAGGAAGTCACTCTGTGGTGTGGATACAGAGCGTGGGCTTCCCAGTGGAGGGCTAATAGCACTATAGTGTGAAGAGAGTGGCCTGACCTTGTGTTTCAGTGTGAGTCAATGGTATTTTTATGCTCTTTTCCTTAGAGCAATTCTTCAGACTTTGTATTGATCAGGGCTAACCTGCATCTAGCTGTGATCATTGTATGGATTGGACGAATCTCTTGTAATGAATGTGTTTAGTTTTGGAGTGGCATGCTAGCCCAGAGCATCAACTTAGAGCATTTCTCTTGCCTATGTTGTAATCATTCATTCGAACTAAGGAGTGATTGGTCTTCCTTCATTGTCAGTTGTCATTAATATTTTCTTGAGTATTCACAACTCTATGCAATCATTGATATCTGCCTGCTCAAAGAAGTGTTAAAAGGGTATATTTCCCTAAGGAGAACCTCCCTTGAGTAGGTGAAGTACTGGAGTGTTGGCTGCATGATCCTCTTAAAAGTAGATACCCCGCCTCTGTTGTGTAGCTCTCTCTTTCTCTCCCCTACATCCCCTCCACCCGCCTGCCCCCTCACCCCGCCTCACCCCGCGAGCCCCTCCACCCGCCAGCCCCCTCACCCCTCCATCCTGCACCCTCAGACCCCCTCTCTCTCTCTCTCTCTCTCTCTCTCTCTCTCTCTCTCTATCTCTCTCTCTCTCTCTCTCTCCGCCATCCTCTTCATCCGCCAGCCCCCTCACCCCCGCCATCCTCTCCACCTGCCAAACCCGCCCCCCACTCTCCCCGTTGACCCCTCCCCACCATCCCCTCAGCCCCGCGTGTCCCCCCCTCTCCCTCTCTCTCTCTCTCTCTCTCTCTCTCTCTCTCTCTCTCTCTCTCTCTCTCTCTCTCTCTCTCTCTCTCTCTCTCTCTCTCTCTCTCTCTCTCTCTCTCTCTCTCTCTCTCTCTCTCTCTCTCTCTCTCTCTCTCTCTCTCTCTCTCTCTCTCTCTCTCTCTCTCTCTCTCTCTCGCCCCTACTCTCCCCGCTGACCCCGCCCCCACCCTCCGCGCTAACCCCTCCCCACCCTCCCCTCAGCCTTGCGTGTCCTCTCTCTCTCTCTCTCTCTCTCTCTCTCTCTCTCTCTCTCTCTCTCTCTCTCTCTCTCTCTCTCTCTCTCTCTCTCTCTCTCTCTCTCTCTCTCTCTCTCTCTCTCCCTCTCTCTCTCTCTTTCTCCCCCCATCCCCACTCTCCCTGCTGACCCCGCCCCCCACTCTCCCTGCTGAGCCCTCCCCACCCTCCCCTCAACCCCGCATGTCCCCCCCTCTCTCCCTCTCTCTCTCTCTCTCTCTCTCTCTCTCTCTCTCTCTCTCTCTCTCTCTCTCTCTCTCTCTCTCTCTCTCTCTCTCTCTCTATCTCTCTCTCTCTCTCCCCCCTGCCCCCACTGTCCCCGTTGACCCCGCCCCCACCCTCCCCGCTGACCCCTCCCCACCCTTCCCTGAGCCCCGCGTGTCCACCCCTCTCTCCCTCTCTCTCTCTCTCTCTCTCTCTCTCTCTCTCTCTCTCTCTCTCTCTCTCTCTCTCTCTCTCTCTCTCTCTCTCTCTCTCTCTCTCTCTCTCTCTCTCTCTCTCTCTCTCTCTCTCTCTCTCTCTCTCTCTCTCCCCGCCATCCCCTCCACCCGCCAGCCCCTCGCCCCTGCCATCCCCTCCATCTGCTAGCCCCCTCACACTCCGCCACCCTCCCTCCCCGCGACCCCCACATCCCAACCTCCCCCACGACTCCCTCACCCTGCCACCTCCCTCCCCTTCTCTCTCTCTCTCTTTCTCTCTCTCGGTGACCCTCTCAGCCCCCGCGTGGCCCTCTCCCTCTCTCTCTCTCTCTCTCTCTCTCTCTCTCTCTCTCTCTCTCTCTCTCTCTCTCTCTCTCTCTCTCTCTCTCTCTCTCTCTCTCTCTCTCTCTCTCTCTCTCTCTCTCTCTCTCTCTCTCTCTCTCTCTCTCTCTCTCTGTCTCTCTCTCTCTCTCTCTCTCTCACCCCGCCATCCCCTCCACCCACCAGCCCCTCACCCCCACCATCCCCTCCACCTGCCTACCCCCTCACACTCAGCCACCCTCCCTCCCCGTGACCCCCACATCCCACCCTCCCCCATGACCCCATCACCCCGCCACCTCCCTCCCCTTCTCTCTCTCTCTCTCTCTCTCTCTCTCTCTCTCTCTCTCTCTCTCTCTCTCTCTCTCTCTCTCTCTCTCTCTCTCTCTCTCTCTCTCTCTCTCTCTCTCTCTCTCTCTCTCTCTCTCTCTCTCTCTCTCTCTCTCTCTCTCCCCGCCATCCCCTCGACCCGTGAAGCCCCTCACACTCCGCCACCCTCCCTCCCCATGACCCCCACATCCCATCCCCCCGTAGCCCCCTCACTCCACCACTCTCAGTCTAGGAAAATGCACTAATAGTGCATATGAACCTTCTTAGATGATGGCTAAATGTGACTCGGAACATGGGAAATATATGGCTTGCTGATTGATGTAACGAGGGGATGTTGTTCCAAAGGATGGTAATGCAGCTATTGCGACAATCAAGACAAAGAGAACGATTCAGTTTGTGGATTGGTGTCCTACTGGTTTCAAAAGTGGAATTAATTATCAAACCCAACCCCCACACCCACCCCCACCACCATCTCCACCATGCCCCTCCATCTCCCTCATCTTTTAAAATTAGCTCTCTGCTTTAGCAAAAGTTCTTTTGATGATTGTCATAATGGTGCTATTCAAGCATGGAGAAGATGACTCTTCCAACTAAGGAATTCATTGGGCTCTTGGATTGGTGGGGTTAAAATCTGTCCTCCATCCCTCCATCTGCACCACCCACCATCTCTCACACCCAATGGGTCATTCCAATATCACGAGTGGCATAAAATGAGGATCTCAGCTTGCAAGTAAAAGGGTAAAAGGGTAATTCGTAAAAGTGGAAGAGGAGCAAAGTTGCCGCCAACCATTCATGACGACTGCCTATTTTTGAGGATCCAATTCAAGATTGGTGGCATATTTGATCTACCCCTCCAATTATGGGCAATCAATCGGCGCATGAACAGTGGAAGTGAGGAATCGGCAAGGCCCTCTTGGCCTATTGGAGCCTATAAAAGCAATGGATTTGTGTTCATTTGGGATATACACACATATACTTACATGTGTACAGGGGTCCTCTCTTTGCACTCTCTGGTTACAAGCCTACTGTAGGAAGTCACTATGTGGTGTCGATATAGAGCGTGGGCTTCCCAATGGAAGGCTAATAGCACTATAGTGTGAAGAGAGTGGCCTGGCCTTGTCTTTCAGTGTGAGTCAGCGGTATTTTTATGCTCTTTTCCTTAGAGCAATTCTTCAAACTTTGTATTGATCAAGGCTAACCTGCATCTAGCTGTGATCATTGTATGGATTGGACGAATCTCTTGTAATGAATGTGTTTAGTTCTGGAGTGGCATGCTAGCCCAAAGCATCAACTTAGAGCATTTCTCTTGCCTATGTTGTAATCATTCGTTCGAACTAAGGAGTGATTGGTCTTCCTTCATTGTCAGTTGTCATTAATATTTTCTTGAGTATTCACAACTCTCTGCAATCATTGCTATCTACCTGCTCATAGAAGTGTTAAAAGGGTATATTTTCCTAAGGAGAACCTCCCTTGAGTAGGTGAAGTATTGGAGTGCTTGCTGCATGCTCATGTTAAAAGTAGATACCACAATACCTTCTCTACAGTTTGGCACGCACAGTGGGACATTTGCATTTCTGTGAGAGGCCCTAAGGATAGTAAATAGTCCTCTTTTTCAGTATTTTTTCCCTATTGCATTTGCAAGTAGGTACATGACCCATACACGAGCAGATAAGAAGCCTCTTCGTGTATGAAGAAGCCTTAACAAGTCAGCTATATCTTCAACTAGTGAACCTACCTCCCCTTTACCCTCCTTGCATTTATCTATTGATTTGGGTGTGACACCACTGTCAAAGGAGAAGCATAGGAGAACATTAGACTTCTCCTCAGATACGTCAGAAGAAACACCAGTGCAAATGGAGGATCTCTCTCATTTACTCTCCAGACTCAATATCAAGTTCCCTACCTTCAAGGGACAAGCTTATGAGGATGCTGATGATCATGTGAGGAGATTCATCTCCTTATGCCATGGACGAGGTCTGTAGAATAGAGAGGATGCAATGTTGGTACTCTTCCCATCCACATTGGAAGGCCTTGCTGACAAATGGTACAGTCAATATGGAGATGGCCATTTTGCTACATGGGAGGCTCTGAAGACGGCATTCTCACAGACATTTCGACCAAGTGATTCCTCAGAAAGAGCTTTAGATCAGCTAGAGAACCTAAAGCTAACATCAAGTGAATCCTTTCATGAACTTCACACTAGAACAAAAGCACTTGTTGCACGTCTCCCACATGCTCCAAGTGACTTCTTGGTTAAAAAATGGATAGAAAAAGCTCTGCCCAGGTCATCTTAGTAGAAGCTACGTGAGTCTCTTAGATTCGATGCAACCCTCAATGATTTTGTTGCAGCAGCATCACGCATTGAAGAAGCTAGGCAACATTTTGAAGGGGATACACAATCGAATTATGCTGCAGAACTAGACCCTATTTGGCAACCGAGGAAGGAACTGGAGGCATTGAGAATGCAACAAAATCAACAAGAAGAGAAGGTCTTGCCACCACTGCATCGCACTGATGATGAAGTAGCCCAACTTTGCCGTGAGTTAGAAGATTTGCGGACCACTCAAGATATAAGAAGGCAGATTTGGTGTACAATATGTAACAACAATGGACATTCCAATGCTAATTTCCCTAATAAGGTAAGCTGTAAATTTTGTGGAAAGGATGGTCATGAAGCTAGAGACTGTAACTACCTCAAGGGTACAAAGCAACAAGGTAACCCTCAAGCTTTGGATTCATATTATGCTAGTACTTCAAATTCACCTAATAGAGAGGGAAAATCGTATGACAAAGCCTAGATATAATAGACCATTGATGTGCTATCGCTGTGGTGAGTATGGCCATATGCAAAATAGGTGTTCCCTTCCAGAAGATGCACCTCCTTGTCAACATTGTCCAGAGGCCAAGGATCACTATACCAAAGACTACCCAAGAAGCCTTCCTGCTCCAATCCACATGATTGCAGTCTCTCCACAAGAAGAAGGTATGACCACTCAGTCTTATGTTGCTTCATCCTCTGCAATGCCCATGATGACTAGAGCTAGACAAGCAGCAGCAATCCGTAGAGAGGAACAACAAGGATTCCAGGATAAAGAGGACGAAAAGAAGTCTGGGTGGAAGGGCCAAGCAGAAATTGAAGGAGCTTATGAAAGGATGGCTACTTCTCTAAGGAACCAACCAAGTCTGCAAGAAGACACTCATGAGGTAAACATTGAACAGATCTTGAAAGGTATTCATCACAAGGTTAGTCTATACGAACTTATAAGGATGGATTCAAAAATAAGAAGTGACTTACTGAAGATTATACACTCCGCTCACTTGATCCATAACCCAGTATAGATGGTTTCATGGTTGATTTTCCCCCTGCCCCCTTGGCAGACTACCAAAGCTCAAGATTATCTGTTTGTATAAAGGATGAAGCTCTCACAAGTGTGATCATAGATGGAGGTTCTGGTATCAATTTGATGCAAGATTTCACAATGAAGAAACTAAATTTGAACCCCACCAAGATGGCGCCATTCTCAGTTACACTAGCAGATCAACATGGGGTTGTGCCTCTTGGCATTATTGAAAAGGTACTGATGATAGTATAGGGTTGCCACTTTGTTCTAGATTTTGTTGTTATTGCACTTCCACATGAGACTTCTTACCCTCTACTCCTAGGGAGACCTTGGCTGAGGCAAGCAAAAGCTTTGCAAGATTGGGGGGAAAACAAACTATGGATTTCAACAAGCACTAATAGCCAACTGCAACTACATTTGGAAGAAGGATTCGACTCAGGGAAAACTACTGGGTATACCATGGACACTCAGGTAATGCCCTCTCTACCCCAAGAAGAAGATACAATATTGAATTGGATAATGGAAAGTGCAGAGTGTTGCATGGTGGAAATCAGTGAAATAAAAGAAGAAGTTACGGATGAAGGAGTTGCACGAAAAGGCCATGAAGTTCCCAAGGAGTTGAAGAATGGAAGTTTGTAGGAGAATACAAACATCGTAGGGGCAACAACTATAGAAGTTCCAGAAAAGGGAAGTTATGAGCCTGAATGCAGAGAGGATCTTCCCTTTTCGGATATACCTCAAGGATGGACCATGGAACATATTGTAGAATATAACCTAAATTCCACTCCTGCATAGAGTGGAGATGATTTCTCAAGTAAGACCAATCCTGAAACACTAGCTCGAGAAATAAATTTAGGGGATGAAGAGAATCCTCAAGTAGTCCACTTGGCCTCTTGGCTTTGGCATTATCCCGCTTTACTGTAGAAGGTACCTTCTTTACTTTCTTCTTACAAAAATGTCTTTGCATGGTCCTACAAAGATCTAACAGGAATACTAGAGGAGCTTGGATTACACCGAATACCCTTAGTTGAGGGAGCCGTGCCAGCAAGAAGTAGGCTGTATTGACTCAATCCAAAATATGTAGAGGTGGTAAAGTTGGAAGTTACAAAACTAGATGAAGCAGGTATAATTGTTCCACTAGAACATTCCAGTTGGCTTTCTTCTATGGTTATTGTACCCAAGAAAAATAGTGGAAAAATAAGAGTTTGCGTTGATTTTCGTGCCTTAAATAAAGTGACTGTTCAAGATGGATTTCCTCAGCCCTTTTCAGAGCAAGTACTTGAGGAAGTAGCCGGTCACACTTTGTATAGCTTCTTGGATGGTTTTAGTGGCTAGAATCAGATAGTGATCCATCCTGATGATAGGGACAAAACAGCCTTTGTTACTCCATGGGGCAGTTATGTTTATACTCGCATGGCTTTTGGTTTGAAGAATGCACCAGCTTCATTTAATAGAACAATGTATCTAATATTGGGCAAATGGTTGACAACCTTTCTACGCATTTCCATGGATGACTTTTTAGTGTTTTCAGGCACAAATAGAAGAGCAGCAGTTCAAGATTTCCATGATCATTTGGAAAATCTAAATGAAATCTTGAGCAATGTCTCAAAAAGAGGTTTGAAGTTAAATCCTAGTAGATGTCATTTTTTGGTCACCAAGGGCACTCTTCTTGGTCACATAGTATCTGTTGAAGGGATAACGGTTGACCCTGCAAAGGTTATTGCTATCCTTTCCATGCCTAGTCCACAAAGCCCAAAAGAAGTGCAAAGTTTTTTGGGTCATGCAGGATACCATAGAAGATTTATACGAATGTATTTAGAAATAGGTAAGCCCTTATCAAGGCTTACCAGTAAAAAGGTCCCTTTCTCATGGAGCGCTAAAGCTGACAAAGCATTTTGTGAACTAAAATTGAGGTTATGTACTGCTCCACTTTTAAGCGTTCCTAACTGGTTATTGGAGTTTCATGTGCATACAGATGCCAGGTTTCATGTTGTTGGTGCGGTTCTAGCTCAACCATCATCACACAAGGTTGATAGACCTATCTCGTATGCCAACAGACTACTCACCCAGGCAGAAACGAACTATAGTACGACCAAAAGGGAAGGCTTGGCTATTGTATTTGCTCTTCAGAAGTTTCGGCATTACCTTCTCGGTGTACATTTTATAGTCATATCTGACCATCAGCCCTTGAAGTACTTGATAAACAAGCCTAGAGTAGCTGGAAGGATTTGGAGGTGGTTATTCCTCTTTCAAGAATTCAACTTTAATATTCACATTAAGCCACGAAGGGAGCACTACATGAAGGATCAAGTGTCTAGGACTGCAATGACCGAGAAGGCAACAGGTATTAATGATGAACTAGTGGATAGTAATCTCTTCCTAGTAGTAATTCAGACTGATTGGTATGATGGAATTCTCAATTTTCTTACTACTAGAAATCTCCCAGAGCATTTGAAACCCATAGAAAAGAGAAGATTACTCCTTAAAACCAAAGCGTACTCACTTATAAGTGCAAATTTATATAGATATTGTCAAGCTGGTATCTTGAGAAAGTGTGTTTATCCAGAGGAGGTAACCCCTTTGCTTGAGGTAGCACACAGTGAAGGCCATCTAAAGGGGGAAGACTTTGCTCACAGAATCATCCACAAGGGACTATGGTGGCCTCATATTTACACGGATGCGATCAAGTTTGCTAAAGAATGCCACATTTGCCAGAGATGTGCTCTTCTCTCTCTCTCTCTCTCTCTCTCTCTCTCTCTCTCTCTCTCTCTCTCTCTCTCTCTCTCTCTCTCTCTCTCTCTCTCTCTCTCTCTCTCTCTCTCTCTCTCTCTCTCTCTCTCTCTCTCTCTCTCTCTCTCTCTCTCTCTCTCTCTCTCTCTCTCTCTCTCTCTCTCTCTCTCTCTCTCTCTCTCTCTCTCCCCTCGCCCCCACTCTCCCTGCTGACCCCGCCCCCACCCTCCCCGCTGACCCCTCCCCACCCTCCCCTCAGCCCCGCGTGTCCCCCCTCTCTCCCTCTCTCTCTCTCTCTCTCTCTCTCTCTCTCTCTCTCTCTCTCTCTCTCTCTCTCTCTCTCTCTCTCTCTCTCTCTCTCTCTCTCTCTCTCTCTCTCTCTCTCTCTCTCTCTCTCTCTCTCTTTGTCTCTCTCTCTCTCTCTCTCTCTCTCTCTCTCTCTCTCTCTCTCTCTCTCTCTCTCTCTCTCTCTCTCTCTCTCTCTCTCTCTCTCTCTCTCTCTCTCTCTCTCTCTCTCTCTCTCTCTCTCTCTCTCCCCCGCCACAACTCTCCGTGCTGACCCCGCCTCCCACTCTCCCCGCTGACCCCGCCCCCTTCTCTCCTCTCTCTCTCTCTCTCTCTCTCTCTCTCTCTCTCTCTCTCTCTCTCTCTCTCTCTCTCTCTCTCTCTCTCTCTCTCTCTCTCTCTCTCTCTCTCTCTCTTCCCCCCTCTCTCTCTCTCACCCCGCCATCCCCTCAACCCGCGAGCCCCCCTCACCCCCGCCATCCCCTCTACCTGCCAGCCCGTCATCCCCCCAAACCCCCCTTCCTTCTCTCTCTCTCTCTCTCTCTCTCTCCTCTCTCTCTCTCTCTCTCTCTCTCTCTCTCTCTCTCTCTCTCTCTCTCTCTCTCTCTCTCTCTCTCTCTCTCTCTCTCTCTCTCTCTCTCTCTCTCTCTCTCTCTCTCTCTCTCTCTCTCTCTGTCTCTCTCTCTCTCTCTCTCTCTCTCTCTCTCTCTCTCTCTCTCTCTCTCTCTCTCTCTCTCTCTCTCTCTCTCTCTCTCTCTCTCTCTCTCTCTCTCTCTCTCTCTCTCTTTCTCTCTCTTAGTGATCCTCTCAGCCCCCGGGTGGCCCTCTCCCTCTCTCTCTCTCTCTCTCTCTCTCTCTCTCTCTCTCTCTCTCTCTCTCTCTCTCTCTCTCTCTCTCTCTCTCTCTCTCTCTCTCTCTCTCTCTCTCTCTCTCTCTCTCTCTCTCTCTCTCTCTCTCTCTCTCTCTCTCTCTCTCTTTCTTTCTCTCTCTTAGTGATCCTCTCAGCCCCCGGGTGGCCCTCTCCCTCTCTCTCTCTCTCTCTCTCTCTCTCTCTCTCTCTCTCTCTCTCTCTCTCTCTCTCTCTCTCTCTCTCTCTCTCTCTCTCTCTCTCTCTCTCTCTCTCTCTCTCTCTCTCTCTCTCTCTCTCTCTCTCTCTCTCTCTCTCTCTCTCTCTCTCTCTCTCCCCGCCATCCCCTCCACCCGCTAGCCCCTCACCCTCGCCATCCCCTCCATCCGCCAGCCCCCTCACACTCCGCCACCCTCCCTCCCCGCGACCCCCACATCCCACCCTCCCCCACGACCCCCTCACCCCGCCACCTCCCTCCCCTTCTCTCTCTCTCTCTCTCTTTCTCTCTCTCGGTGACCCTCTTAGCTCCCACGTGGTCCTCTCCCTCCCCCCCTCTCTCTCTCTCTCTCTCTCTCTCTCTCTCTCTCTCTCTCTCTCTCTCTCTCTCTCTCTCTCTCTCTCTCTCTCTCTCTCTCTCTCTCTCTCTCTCTCTCTCTCTCTCTCTCTCTCTCTCTCTCTCTCTCTCTCTCTCTCTCTCTCTCTCTCTCTCTCTCTCTCTCTCTCTCTCTCTCTCTCTCTCTCTCTCTCCGCCATCCCCTCCACCCGCTAGCCCCTCACCCCTGCCATCCCCTCCAGCCGCCAGCCCCCTCACACTCCGCCATCCTCCCTCCCCGCGACCCCCACATCCCACCCTCCCCCACGACCCCCTCACCCCGCCACCTCCCTCCCCTTCTCTCTCTCTCTCTCTCTCTCTCTCTCTCTCTCTCTCTCTCTCTCTCTCTCTCTCTCTCTCTCTCTCTCTCTCTCTCTCTCTCTCTCTCTCTCTCTCTCTCTCTCCCCGCCATCCCGTCCACCCGCCAGCCCCCTCACACTCCACCACCCTCCCTCCCTGCGACCCCCACATCCCACCCCCCGTAGCCCCCTCACTCCACCACCCTCAGTCCACGAAAATGCACTAATAGTGCATATGAACCTTCTTAGATGATGGCTAAATGTGACTACAAACATGGGAAATATATGGCTTGCTGATTGATGTAACGAGGGGATGCTGTTCTAAAGGATGGTAATGCAGCTATTGCCACAATCAAGACAAATAGAACGATTCAGTTTGTGGATTGGTGTCCAACTGGTTTCAAAAGTGGAATTAATTATCAAACCCAACCGCCATACCCACCCCCACCCCCACCACCATCTCCACGGTGCCCCTCCATCCCCCTCATCTTTTAAAATTAGCTCTCTGTTTTAGCAAAAGTTCTTCTGATGATTGTCATGTTGGTGCTATTCAAGCATGGAGAAGATGACTCTTCCAACTAAGGAATTTATTGGGCTCTTGGATTGGTGGGGTTTAAATCAATCCACTATCCCTCCATCCGCACCACCCACCATCTCTCACGCCCAATGGGTCATTCCAATATCACGAGCGGCATAAAATGAGGATCTCAGCTTGCAAGTAAAAGGGTAAAAGGGTAATTGGTAAAAGTGGAAGAGAAAAGTTGCCCCCAACCATTCATGAGGACTGCCTTTTTTTGAGGATCCAATTCAAGATTGGTGGCATATTTGATCTACCCCTCCAATTTTGGGCAATCAATCGACGCATGATCAGTGGACGTGAGGAATCGGCAAGGCCCTCTTGGCCTATTGGAGCCTATAAAAGCAATGGATTTGTGTTCATTTGGGATATACACACATATACTTACATGCATACAGGGGTCCTCTCTTTGCACTCTCTGGTTACAAGCCTACTGTAGGAAGTCACTTTGTGGTGTGGATACAGAGCGTGGGCTTCCTAGTGGAGGGCTAATAGCACTATAGTGTGAAGAGAGTGGTCTGGCCTTGTCTTTGAGTGTGAGTCAGTGGTATTTTTATGCTCTTTTCCTTAGAGCAATTCTTCAGACTTTGTATTGATCAGGGCTAACCTGCATCTAGCTGTGATCATTGTATGGATTGGACGAATCTCTTGTAATGAATGTGTTTAGTTCTAGAGTGGCATGCTAGCCCAAAGCATCAACTTAGAGCATTTCTCTTGCCTATGTTGTAATCATTCGTTCGAACTAAGGAGTGATTGGTCTTCCTTCATTGTCAGTTGTCATTAATATTTTCTTGAGTATTCACAACTCTATGCAATCATTGATATCTGCCTGCTCACAGAAGTGTTAACAGACTATATTTCCCTAAGGAGAACCTCTCTTGAGTAGGTGAAGTACTGGAGTGCTTGCTGCATGCTCCTGTTAAAAGTAGATACCCCAATACCTCCTCTACATGGGCTATATAAGCTCATCGATTATGCAAAATCTATGAATGATTCAACATGTATAGTTCAAGATTCTCAAGCTATGTTAGATGCAAAACTTTGGCATGCATGCTTTAGTCATCTAAATTTTGCTAGTTTGCTATGCCTTCAAAAATCTAAAATGATGTCCTCTCTACCTAAACTTGAGGCACCTTGTGTACATGTTTGTGAATGCTATATTTTGGGAAAAATGTAGTTTTATTTGTGCTACTAAGAAATTGTAGCTTGTTCACAATGATGTGTGTGGTCCTATGCAAACATCTTGTTTTGGTTTTATGTGCTTCATAGTTTTTGGTTTTGGCTAAAAATATATCAACACGCAAAATGGGCACCCTCCATTTTGATCAAGGGGAGAATACATGTCTTCTCACTTTAATGCATTTCTGGATGAACATGGGATAAAACATGTGTATAGTGCCATATATACCTCAACAAAATGGAGCTGCTGAAAGAAAGAACAGGTCACACATGGAAATCATGAGGTGTGTGGTCAAAAGTCAGGCTTTACCACATAGCTTCTACATTGAGATTGTTATGGGTGCAGCATATGTACTTAATAGGTCTCCCACCAAATCATTGTGTTCTATCACTCCATATGATTCTTGGAAAGGTTCACAAGCTATTTGTTGCTCATCTTCATGTCTTTGATTATTTGGCATATGCATTAGTGTATGAACAATAACACGGGAAATTGGATGATAAAGTTATTTTTGTTGGGTATAGTTTTGAAAGCAAAGGCTATTGTCTTTATCATCCACAAAAAAAGGAATTTTGGTTAGTCGTTCTCATAGAGATTTACATATCTACATATCTAGAGTTTGAGCCATCCATCTCCAAAATTCTAAAGAAAGACTTCCAACTCAAAAGATAAAGATCATTATTAGTCAAAACTTGGTCCAAAATGATGAAACATATTGCACCTTTGAAAAGTATTTATCAAGAGCTTTCCAATGATATATAACACTATACCATTTGGTTCTAGAATGAGTCTCTATGGTCCAAAATACTCCAGTTTGTAAAGCATGTATTTTGCTTTTCACTAAATTTGTTACAACAAAAACATATGGGTGCCTTGGATCCAAGAAAGCCCTCACATAGTGAAGGCACAAGTTCAAATCCCATTACACGTAGTGATAGCTGATTTATTTTTCGTGTTGAGTTGTTTTCTTAAGAACTTTTGAAGGATGCCAAAATTGGCGAAGCCATTTTTACAAAAACATTTTTCCAATTGCGATTGATGTTGATCTTAGTGTTTCTTTTAGAGCTTTTTCTTTTCTTTTATGTTCTTTTAGAGCTTCTTCAAAACTATATCATCATCTCTTGAGAACTTGGTCTCAACGCAAGGTGAAGGAGAAGGAGGTCTCAACATACTTGGAGGAGATGGAGATTTGAAGGAGTTGAAGGACATGGAGGTTCAGCTTTATGAAGGGGAGGCTATCTCTATATCTTGGTGGATTCTTCTCACATGCTTGGAGGAGGCTCTACGGACATGCTTGGAGGAGGCTCTACATACATGCTTGGAGGAGTATTTTGAAGATTATTATGAGACAACATTACAATCTATGATGAATTGGTAACATGTATTTTTTCATCATTTTCAATTAGAATTGTATAAACATTTCTTATGAATTAATTTCTTTCTCCCATATGATGGTATGTCTTGTAAGTTATCTATTCAATCTTCTTCTTGAGTTTTTATTATATCTTTGAGTCTCCATTCCACCACTTGAGCTTGCATGTACTAGGCTTGTTGCAAAAGGTTATACTCAAGAAAGTGGCATTGATTTTGATGAAACCTTTGCACCCACATGTCGAATAACTAGCATTTGTAGTATATGTGCACTTGCAACCCATCATGATTGGAATATACATCAGTTGGACATTAAAAATGCATTCTGAATGGTGATTGTATGTTCTTCAGCCATGGTTTTCTATAGAAATGGCTATTGTTAAAGCTATGCAATCTATAGAAGCTTTAGCCTCAATCCATTTAGTTGCGTAGCATGTGACCATCAAAATATACTTCTTACCCCCAGGTTGACCAGTTGGACTAATTGGTCCTATGAAATCCAGACCCCATCGCTCAAATGGGAGCCATCCTGTAGATATGACTAATTGTTGGAAATTCAATCTCGTTGGCTTAGGAGCACATCTCTGGCAAATGTGGCATTCTTTAGCAAACTTGATCGCATCCTTGTAAATATGATGCCACCATAGTCCCTTGTGGATGATTCTGTGAGCCAAGTCTTCCCCCTTTAGATGCCCTTCACTGTGTGCTGCCTCAAGCAAAGGGGTTACCTCCTCTGGATAAACACACTTTATCAAGATACCATCTTGACAATATCTATATAAATTTCCACTTATAAGTGAGTACACTTTGGTTTTAAGGAGGAATCTTCTATATTTTATGGGTTTCAAATTCTCTCGGAGTTTTCCAGTAGTAAGAAAATTGAGAATTCCATCATATCAATCAGTTTGAATTGGTACTAGGAAGAGATTACGATCCACCAGTTCATCATTAATACATGTTGCCTTCTCGCTCAGTGCAGTCTTGGACACTTGATCTGCCATGTAGTGCTCCCTTCCTGGCTTAACGTGAATATCAAAGTTGAATTCTTGAAAGAGGAGTAACCACCTCCAAATCCTTCCAGCTACTCTAGGCTTGTTTATCAAGTACTTCAAGGGCTGATGGTCAGATATGACTATAAAATGTACACCGAGAAGCTATTGCCGAAACTTCTGAAGAGCAAATATAATAGCCAAGACTTGCCTTTCGGTCCTACTGTAGTTCCTCTCTGCCTAGGTGAGTATTCTGTTGGCATAGGAGATAGGTCTATCAACCTTGTGTGATGATGCTTGAGCTAAAACTGCACCAACAACATGAAGGCTGACATCTGTATGCACATGAAACTCCAATGACCAATTAGGAGCAATTAAAAGTGGACCAGTACATAACCTCAATTTTAGTTCACAAAATGCTTTCTCAGCTTCAGCGCTCCATGAGATAGGAACCTTTTTACTGGTAAGCCTTGATAAGGGCTTAACTATTTCTGAATACATTCGTATAAATCTTCTATGGTATCCTGCATGACCAAAAAACTTTGCACTTCTTTTGGGCTTTGTGGAATAGGCATGGAAAGGATAGCAATAACCTTTGCAGGGTCAACCGTTATCCCTTCAAGAGATACTATGTGACCAAGAAGACTGCCCTTGGTGACCAAAAAATGACATCTAGCAGGATTTAACTTCAAACCTGTTTTGAGACATTGCTCAAAGATTTCCTTTAGATTTTCCAAATGATCATGGAAATCTTGAACTGTTGCTCTTCTATCTGTACCTTAAAACACTGAAAAGTCATCCATGAAAATGCGTAGAAAGGTTGTCAACCATTTGCCCAATATTAGATACATTGTTCTATTAAATGAAGCTAGCGCATTCTTCAAACCAAAAGCCATGCGAGTATAAACATAAGTGCCCCATGGAGTAACAAAGGCTGTTTTGGCCCTATCATCAGTGTGGATCAGTATCTGATTGTAGCCACTAAAACCATCCAAGAAGCTATACAAAGTGTGACCGGCTACTTCCTCAAGTACTTGCTCTGAAAAGGGCTGAGGAAATCCATCTTTAACAATCACTTTATTTAAGGCACGAAAATCAATGCAAACTCTTATTTTTCCACTATTTTTCTTGGGTACAATAACCATAGAAGAAAGCCACCTGGAATGTTCTACTGGAACAATTATATGTGCTTCTTCTAGTTTTGTAACTTCCAACTTTATCCCCTCTACATATTTTGGATTGAGTCGATACGGCCTACTTCTTGCAGTCGCGGCTCCCTCAACTAAGGGTATTCGGTGTAATCCAAGCTCCTCTGGTATTCCTGTTAGATCTTTGTAGGACCATGCAAAGACATTTTTGTAACCAAAAAGTAAAGAAGTTACCTTCTACAGTAAAGGGGGATAATGCCATAGCCAAGAGGCCAAGTGGACTACTTGAGGATTCTCTTCATCCCCTAAATTTATTTCTTGAACCAGTGTTTTAGGACTGGTCTTACTTGAGAAATCATCTCCACTGTATGCAGGAGTGGAATTTAGCTTAGATTCTGCAATATGTTCCCTGGTGCATCCTTGAGGTATATCCAAAAAGGGAAGATCCTCTTTGCATTCAGGCTCATAACTTTCCTTTTCTGGAACTTCTGTAGTTGGTACCCCTACGATGTTTGTATTCTCCTGCAAACTTCCATTCTTCAAGTCCTTTGGAACTTCATGGCCTTTTCCTGCAACTCCTTCATCCGTAACTTCTTCTTTTATTTCACTGATTTGCACCGTGCAACACTCTTCACTTTCCATCATCCAATTCATACTGTATGTTCTTGTTGGGTAGAGAGGGCATTACCTGAGTGTCCACGGTATACCCAGTAGTTTTCCCTGAGTCGACTCCTTCTTCCAAATGTAGTTGCAATTGGCTATTAGTGCTTGTTGAAATTCATAGTTTGTTTTTCCCCCAATCTTGCAAAGCTTTTGCTTGCCTCAACCAAGGTCTCCCTAGGAGTAGAGGATAAGAAGTCTCTTGTGGAAGTGCAATAACAAAAAAATCTAGAACAAAGTGGCAACCCTGTACTATCATCAGTACCTTTTCAATAATGCCAAGAGGCGCAACCCGATGTTGATCTGCTAGTGTAATTGTGAATGGTGCCATCTTGGTGGGGTTCAAATTCAGTTTCTTCATTGTGAAATTTGGCATCAAATTGATGCTAGAACCTCCATCTATGATCACACGTGTGAGAGCTTCATCCTTTATACAAACAGATAATCTTGAGCTTTGGTAGTCTGCCAAGGGTGCAGGGGGAAAATCAACCATGAAACCATCTATACTGGGTGATTGGATCAAGTGAGCAGAGTGTATAATCTTCAATAAGTCACTTCTTATTTTTGAATCCATCCTGATAAGTTCGTACAGACTAACCTTGTGATGAACACCTTTCAAGATCTGTTCAATGTTTACCTCATGAGTGTCTTCTTGCAGACTTGTTGGTTGGTCCCTTAGAGAAGTAGCCATCCTTTCATAAGCTCCTTCAATTTCTGCTTGGCCCTTCCACCCAGACTTCTTTTCCTCCTCTTTATTCTCGAATCCTTGTTGTTCCTCTCTACGGATTGCTGCAGCTTGTCTAGCTCTAGTCATCATAGGCATTGCAGAGGATGAAACAACATAAGACTGAGTGGTCATACCTTCTTCTTGTGGAGAGACTACAATCATGTGGATTGGAGCAGGACGGCTTCTTGGGCAGTCTTTGGTATAGTGATCCTTGGCCTCTGAACAATGTTGACAAGGAGGTGCATGTTCTGGAAGGGAACACCTATTTGGCATATGGACATACTCACCACAGCGATAGCACATCAATGGTCTATTGTATCTAGGCTTTGTCATACGATTTTCCTCTCTATTAGGTGCATTTGAAGTACTAGCATAATATGAATCCAAAGCTTGAGGGTTACCTCGTTGTTGTGTACCCTTGAGGTAGTAACGGTCTCTAGCTCCATGACCATCCTTTCCACAAAATTGACAGCTTACCTTATTAGGGCAATTAGCATTGGAATGTCCATTGTTGTTACATATTGTACACCAAATCTACCTTCTTATATCCTGAGTGGTCCCCAAATCTTCTAAATCATGGCGAAGTTGGGCTACTTCATCATCAGTGGGATGCAGTGGTGGCAAGACCTTCTCTTCTTGTTGATTTTGTTGCATTCTCAATGCCTCCAGTTCCTTCCTCAGTTGCCCAATAGGGTCAAGTTCTGCAGCATAATTCGATTGTGTATCCCCTTCAAAATGTTGCCTAGCTTGTTCAATGTGTGATGCTCCTGCAACAAAATCATTGAGCATTGCATCAAATCCAAGAGACTCACGTAACTTCTGCTGAGCTGACCTTGGCAGAGCTTTTTCTATCCATTTTTTAACCAGGAAGTCACCTGGAGCATGTGGCAGACGTGCAATAAGTGCTTTTGTTCTAGTGTGAAGTTCATGAAAGGATTCACCTGATCTTAGCTTTGGGTTCTCTAGCTGATCTAAAGCTCTTTCCGAGGAATCACTTGGTCAAAATGTCTGTGAGAATGCCGTCTTTAGAGCCTCCCATGTAGAAAAATGGCCATCTGCATATTAACTGTACCATTTGTTAGCAAGGCCTCCCAATGTGGATGGGAAGAGTACCAACATTGCATCCTCTCTATTCTGCAGACCTCGTCCACGGCATAAGGAGATGATCATCAACATCCTCATAAGCTTGTCCCTTGAAGGTAGGGAACTTGATATTGAGTCTGGAGAGTAAATGAGAGAGATCCTCCATTTGCACTGGTGTTTCTTTTCTGACGTATCTGAGGAGAAGTCTAATGTTCTCCTATGCTTCTCCTTTGACAGTGGTGTCGCACCCAAATCAATAGATAAATTCAAGGAGGGTAGATGGGAGGTAGGTTCACTAGTCGAAGATATAGGTAACTTGTTAAGGCTTCTTCGTACACGAAGAGGGTCCTTATCTGCTCGCCTATGGGTCATGTACCTACTTGCAAATACAATAGGGCAAAAATACTAAAAAAGAGGACTATTTACTATCCTCAGGGCCTCTCATAGAAATGCAAGTGTCCCATTGGGTATCTACTTTTAACAGGAGCATGCAGCAAGCACTCGCATACTTCACCTACTCAAGGGAAGTTCTCCTTAGGGAAATATACCCTTTTAACACTTCTGTGAGCAGGCAGATATCAATGATCGCACAAAATTGTGAATACTCAAGAAAATATTAATGACAACTGACAATGACGGAAATACCAATCACTCTTTAGTTCGAACAAATGATTACAACATAGGCATTTCTCTTGCCTATGTTGTAATCATTCGTTCGAACTAAGGAGTGATTGGTCACCAAGAGAGAGAAAGAGAGAGAGAGAGAGAAGGGGAGGGAGGTGGCAGGGTGAGGGGGTCGTGGGGGAGGGTGGGAGGTGGGGGTTGCGAGGAGGGAGGGTCGTGGAGTGTGAGGGGGCTGGCGGGTGGAGGGGATGGCGGGGGTGAGGGGGGCTGGCGGGTCGAGGGGATGGTGGGGTGAGAGAGAGAGGGGGGAAAGAGATAGAGAAAGAGAGAGAGAGAGAGAGAGAGAGAGAGAGAGAGGGAGAGAATGGGGCGGGGTCAGCGGGGAGAGTGGGGGGCAGGGTCAACGAGGAGAGTGGGGGCGGGGAAAGAGAGAGAGAGAGAGAGAGAGAGAGAGAGAGAGAGAGAGAGAGACAGACAGAGAGAGATAGAGAGAAAAGAGAGAGATAGAGAGAGAGAGAGAGAGGGACATGCGGGGCTGAGGGGAGGGGTCAGCGGGGAGAGTGGGGGGTAGCATGAGCGGGGAGAGTGGGGGCGGGGGAAGAGAGAGAGAGAGAGAGAGAGAGAGAGAGGGAGAGAGGGGGGACACGCGAGGCAGAGGGGAGGGTGGGGAGGGGTCAGCGGGGAGGGTGGGGGCGGGGTCAACGGGGAGAGTGGGGGCTGGGAGAGAGAGAGAGAGAGAGAGAGAGAGAGAGAGAAAGAGAGGGGGAGAGAGGGGAGAGAGAGAGAGAGGGAGAGACGGGGGGCCACGTGGGGCTGAGGGGAGGGTGGGGAGGGGTCAGCGGGGAGAGTGGGGGGCGGGATCACCAGGTGGAGAGGATGGTGGGGGTGAGGGGGCCGGCGGGTGAAGAGGATGGCGAGGTGAGAGAGAGAGAGAGAGAGAGAGAGAGAGAGAGGGACAAGGTCTGAGGATGGAAGATGGAGGGGTGAGGGGGCTGGCGGGTGGAGGACCTGGCGGATGGAGGGGCTGGCGGGTGGAGGGGCTTGCGGGTGGAGGGGCTGGCGGGGTGAGGGGGCAGGCGGGTGGAGGGGATGGAGGGGAGAGAAAGAGAGAGTTACACAACAGACCCCCACATCAAGTCGTTGCACCACCCCGGTGCAACCTTCCCTTTATCTACTTATTGAACAAACAAAATAATCTACAAATACTAAATGAAATGTGGTATGTATAGTGGTTGTTCTTCCAATTTAAACTTAACTTTAATTCAGGTACTTCTTCACCCTCGAGATATTGACTAGGGGTATCCTCTTACTCTGCAAATCCTCTAGATGCACTGCTCCATGTGGTAATACCTTGATCACCCTATATCGTCCTATCCATTTGGGTGCCAATTTGGTTGAAATTGTTGGGACCTGATGCACTAAAATCATGGATCCTTCCTGTACCTCATTGGACCTCAGATACCTGTCATGCAATCTCTTGCGTTTTTCCTGTGTTACCTGAAGTTTTTGCATTGCTCCTTCTCTGAATTCTTCTAATGCTACCAGTCTCCTAATAGGAGGTTAAATTCCAATGGTCCTGACTCCAATTTCTTTTTTGATAATAAATTCGAATGGTGCTAACGCCTCTTTTCCATGTACTAAGCGAAATGGACTCTCACGAGTGGTTCCCCTCTTCATAGTTCTGAAAGCCCAACTTGCACTGTTCAATGCTTGTGGCCAAAAGCTTTGATGATCGAAGGATAATGTGTGAATCAATCCAATCAACATCTTATTGGAGCTCTCTGCTTCTCCATTTGCCCTTGGATAGTAGGCGCAAGATTTTTTATGAAAAACATTGTACCTGTCAAATATAAATTGGACCAATTGATTTACAAAATGTGTGCCCCTATCACTAGTGATTTTGAGTGGGCAACCGAATCTTGAAAAAATACGTTTATACAAAAACTTAGCTACTGTTAAAGCTGTGCAATCTACAGTAGCTTTAGCCTCAATACATTTAAATGCATAGCATGTGGCCATCAAAATATACTTCTTACCCCCGGGTTGACCAGTTGGACTAATTGGTCCTATGAAATCAAGACCCCATTGTTAAAATGGGAGCCATCCTGTAGATATGACTAATGGTTGGAAATTCAATCTGGTTGGCATAGGAGCACATCTCTTGCAAATGAGGCATTCTTTAGCAAACTTGATCGCATCCTTTTGAATATGGGGCCACCATAGTCCCTTGTGGGTGATTTAGTGAGCCAAGTCTTCCCCTTTAGATGCCCTTCACTGTGTGCTGCCTCAAGAAAAGGGGTTACCTCCTCTGGATAAACACACTTTCTCAATATACCGTCTTGACAATATCTATATAAATTTCAGCTTATAAGTGAGTACGCTTTGGTTTTAAGGAGTAATCTTCTCTTTTTTATGGGTTTCAAATGCTTTGGGAGTTTTCGAGTAGTAAGAAAATTGAGAATTCCATCATACCAATCACTCTGAATTGCTACTAGGAAGAGATTACTATCTACCAGTTCATCATTAATACCTATTGCCTTCTTGCTCATTGCAGTCCTGGACACTTGATCTGCCATGTAGTGCTCCCTTCCTGGCTTAATGTGAATATCAAAGTTGAATTCTTGAAAGAGGAGTAACCACCTCCAAATCCTTCCATCTACTCTAGGCTTGTTTATCAAGTACTTCAAGGGCTGATGGTCAGATATGACTATAAATGTACACCGAGAAGGTAATGCCAAAACTTCTGAAGAGCAAAAACAATTTCCAAGCCTTCCCTTTCAGTCGTATTGTAGTTCCTTTCTGCTTGGGTGAGTAGTCTGCTGGCATAGGAGATAGGTCTATCAACCTTGTGTAATGATGGTTGAGCTAGAACTGCACCAACAACATGAAGGTTGGCATCTGTATGCACATGAAACTCCAATGACCAGTTAGGAACACTTAAAAGTGGAGCAGTACATAACCTCAATTTTAGTTCACAAAATGCTTTCTCAACTTCAGCGCTCCATGAGAAAGGGACCTTTTTACTGGTAAGCCTTGATAAGGGCTTAGCTATTTTTGAATACACGTATAAATCTTCTATGGTATCCTGCATGACCCAAAAAACTTTGCACTTCTTTTGGGCTTTGTGGAATAAAATGGAAAGGATAGTAGTAACCTTTGCAAGGTCAACCGTTATCCCTTCAGCAGATACTATGTGACCAAGAAGAGTGCCCTTGGTGACCAAAAAATGACATTTAGCAGGATTTAACTTCAAACCTGTTTTGAGAAATTGCTCAAAGATTTCCTTTAGATTTTCCAAATGATCATGGAAATCTTGAACTGCTGCTCTTCTATCTTTGCCTGAAAACACTGAAAAGTCATCCATGAAAATGCGTAAAAGGTTGTCAACCATTTGCCCAATATTAGATACATTGTTCTATTAAATGAACCTGGTGCATTCTTCAAACCAAAGCCATGTGAGTATAAACATAAGTGCCCCATGGAGTAACAGAGGTTGTTTTGTCCCTATCGTCAGGATCGATCACTATCTTATTGTAGCCACTAAAACCATCCAAGAAGCTATACAAAGTGTGACCGGCTACTTCCTCAAGTACGTGCTCTGAAAAGGGCTGAGGAAATCCATCTTGAACAGTCACTTTATTTAAGGCACAAAAATCAACGCAAACTCTTATTTTACCACTATTTTTTTTGGGTACAATAACCATAGAAGAAAGTCACCTGGAATGTTGTACTGGAACAATTATACCTGCTTCTTCTTGTTTTGTAACTTCGAACTTTACCGCCTCTGCATATTTTGGATTGAGTCAATACGGCCTACTTCTTGCAGGCTTGGCTCCCTCAACTAAAGGTATTCAGTGTAATCCAAGCTCCTCTGATATTCCTATTAGATCTTTGTAGGACCTTGCAAAGACATTTTTGTAACCAAAAAGTAAAGAAGTTACCTTCTGCAGTAAAGGGGGATAATGCCATAGCGAAGAGGCTAAGTGGACTACTTGAGGATTCTCTTCATCCCCTAAATTTATTTCTTGAACCAGTGTTTCAAGACTCGTCTTACTTGAGAAATCATCTCCACTGTATGCAAGAGTGGAATTTAGCTTATATTCTGCAATATGTTCCCTGGTCCATCCTTGAGGCATATCCAAAAAGGGAAGATCCTCTTTGCATTCAGGCTCATAACTTTCCTTTTCTGGAACTTCTATAGTTGTTGCCCCTACCATGTTTGTATTCTCCTGCAAACTTCCATTCTTCAACTCCCTGGGAACTTCATGGCCTTTTCCTGCAACTCCTTCATCCATAACTTCTTCTTTTATTTCAGTCATTTCCACCGTGCAACACTTTGCACTTTCCACCATCCAATTCAATAATGTATCTTCTTCTTGGGGTAGAGAGGGCATTACCAGAGTGTCCACGGTATGCCCAGTAGTTTTCCCTAAGTCAAATCCTTCTTCCAAATGTAGTTGCAGTTGGTTATTGGTGCTTGTTGAAATCCATAGTTTGTTTTTTCCCCAATCTTGCAAAGCTTTTGCTTGCCTCAGCCAAGGTCAGAAGTAGAGGGTAAGAAGTCTCCTGTGTAAGTGCAATAACAACAAAATCTAGAACAAAGTGGCAACCCTGTACTATCATACTTTTAACAAGAGAATGAAGCAAGCACTCCAGTACTTCACCTACTCAAGGGAGGTTCTCCTTAGGGAAATATACCCTTTTAAAACTTCTGTGAGCAGGTAGATATCAATGATTGCACAGAGTTGTGAATACTCAAGAAAATATTAATGACAACTGACAATGAAGGAAGACCAATCACTCCTTAGTTCGAACAAATGATTACAACATAGGCAAGAGAAATGCTCTAAGTTGATGCTCTATGCTAGCATGCCACTCTAGAACTAAACACATTCATTACAAGAGATTCGTCCAATCCATACAATGATCACAGCTAGATGCAGGTTAGCCCTGATCAATACAAAGTCTGAAGAATTTGTCTAAGGAAAAGAGCATAAAAATACCACTAACTCACACTGAAAGATAAGGCCAGGCCACTCTCTTCACACTATAGTGCTATTAGCCCTCCACTGGGAAGCCCATGCTTTGTATCCACACCGCAGAGTGACTTCCTACAGTAGGCTTGTAACCAAAGAGTGCAAAGAGAGGACCCCTGTACACATGTAAGTATATGTGTGTATATCCCAAATGAACACAAATCCATTGCTTTTATAGGCTCCAATAGGCCAAGAGGGCCTTGCCCATTCCTCACGTCCACTGATCATGCACCGATTGATTGCCCAAAATTGGAGGGGTAGATCAAATATGCCACCAATCTTGAATTGGATCCTCAAAAATAGGCAGTCGTCATGAATGGTTGGCGGCAACTTTGCTCCTCTTCAACTTTTACCAATTACCCTTTTACTTGCAAGCTGAGATCCTCATTTTATGCCGCTCGTGATATTGGAATGACCCATTGGGTGTGAGAGATGGTGGGTGGTGCGGATGGAGGGATGGAGGATTGATTTTAACCCAACCAATCCAAGAGCCCAATGAATTCCTTAGTTGGAAGAGTCATCTTCTCCATGCTTGAATAGCACCAACATGACAATCATCATAAGAACTTTTGCTAAAGCAGAGAGCTAATTTTAAAAGATGAGGGGGATGGAGGGGCACGCTGGAGATGGTGGTGAGGGTGGGTGTGGGGGTTGGGTTTGATAATTAATTCCACTTTTGAAACCAGTAGGACAGCAATCCACAAACTGAATCGTTCTCTTTGTCTTGATTGTCGCAATAGCTGCATTACCATCCTTTGGAACAACATCCCCTCGTTACATCAATCAGCAAGCCATATATTTCCCATGTTCGGAGTCACATTTAGCCATCATCTAAGAAGGTTCATATGCACTGTTAGTGCATTTTCCTGGACTGAGGGTGGTGGAGTGAGGGGGCTGCGGGGGGTGGATGTCGGGGTCGCGGGGAGGGAGGGTGGCGGAGTGTGAGGGGGTTGGCGGGTGGAGGGGATGGTGGGGTGAGAGAGAGAGAGAGAAGGGGAGGGAGGTGGCGGGGTGAGGGGGTCGTGGGGGAGGGTGGGATGTGGGGGTCAGGGGGAGGGACGGTGGCGGAGTGTGAGGGGGCTGGCAGGTGGAGGGGATGGCAGGGGTGAGGGGCTGGCAGGTGGAGGGGATGGCGAGGTGAGAGAGAGAGAGAGGGAGGGAGAGGGCCACGCGGGGGCTGAGAGGGTCACCGAGAGAGATAAAGAGAGAGAGAGAGAGAGAGAAGGGGAGAGAGGTGGCGGGGTGAGGGGGTCGTGGGGGAGGGTGGGATGTGGGGGTCGCGGGGAGGGAGGGTGGCGGAGTGTGAGGGGGCTGGCGGATGGAGGGGATGGCGGGGGTGAGGGGCAGGCGGGTGGAGGGGATGGCGGGGTGAGAGAGAGAGAGAGAGGGAGGGAGAGGGCCACACGGGGGCTGAGAGGGTCACCGAGAGAGAGAAGGAGAGAGAGAGAGAGAGAGAGAGAGAGAAGGAAGGGGGAGTTTGAGGGGCTGAGGGGCAGGCAGGTGGAGGGGATGGCGGGGGTGAGGGGGGCTCACAGGTTGAGGGGATGGCGGGGTGAGAGAGAGAGAGGGGCGAAGAGAGAGAGAGAAAGAGAGAGAGAGAGAGGGAGAGAAGGGGGCGGGGTCAGCGGGGAGAGTGGGGGCGGGGTCAACGGGGAGATTGGGGGCGGGGGAAGAGAGAGAGAGAGAGAGAGAGAGAGAGAGAGAGAGAGAGAGAGAGAGAGAGAGAGAGAGAGAGAGAGAGAGGGAGAGGGGGGGACACACAGGGCTGAGGGAAGTGTGGGGAGGGGTCACCGGGGAGGGTGGGGGCAGGGTCAACGGGGAGAGTGGGGACGGGGGAAGAGAGAGAGAGATACACAGAGAGAGAGAGGGAGAGAGGGGGAACATGCGGGGCTGAGGGGAGGGTGGGGAGGGGTTAGCGGCGAGAGTGGGGGGCGGGGTCAGCGGGGAGAGTGGGGGCGGGGGAAGAGAGAGAGAGAGAGAGAGAGAGAGAGAGAGAGAGAGAGAGAGAGAGAGAGAGGGACACGCAGGGGTGAGGGGAAGGTGGGGAGGGGTTAGCGGGGAGGATGGGGGCGGGGTCAGCGGGGAGAGTGGGGCAGGGGGAGAGAGAGAGAGAGAGAGAGAGAGAGAGAGAGAGAGGGACACACGAGGCTGAGTGTAGGGTGGGGAGGGGTCAGCAAGGAGAGTGGGGGGTGGGGTCAAGGGGTGGAGAGGATGGCGGGGGTGAGGGGGCTGGCGAGTGAAGAGGATGGCGGGGTGAGAGAGAGAGAGAAAGGGAGAGGGTCTGAGGGTGGAGGATAGAGGGGTGAGGGGGCTCGCGGGTGGAGGGGCTCGAGGGGTGAGGCGGGGTGAGGGGGCAGGAGGGTGGAGGGGATGGAGGGGACAGAAAGAGAGAGCTACACAACACACCCCCACATCAAGTCGTTGCACCATCTCGGTGCAACCTTCCCTTTATCTGCTTATTGAACAAACAAAATAATCTGCAAATACTGAATGAAATGTGGTATGTATAGTGGTTGAAGTTCTTCCAATTTAATCTTAACTTTAATTCAGCTACTTCTTCACCCTCGAGATATTGACTAGGGGTATCGTCTTAGTCTGCAATTCCTCCAGATGCACTGCTCCATGTGGTAATACCTTGATAACCCTATATGGTCCTATCCATTTGGGTGCCAATTTGGTTGAAATTGCTAGGACCTGATGCACTAAAACCATGGATCCTTCCTGTACCTCATTGGACCTCAGATACCTGTCATGCAGTCTCTTGCATTTTTCTTGTGTTACCTGAAGTTTTTGCATTGCTCCTTCTTTGAATTCTTTTAATGCTACCAGTCTCCTAATAGGACGTTCAATTATGATGGTCCTGACTCCAAGTTCTTTTTTGATAATAAATTCCAATGGTGCTAACGCCTCTTTTCCATGTACTAAGCGAAATGGACTCTCGCAAGTGGTTCCCCTCTTCGTAGTTCTGAAAGCCCAAATTGCACCGATCAATGCTTGTGGCCACAAGCTTTGATGAGCGAAGGATAATTTGCGAAGCAATCCAATCAAAATCATATTGGAGCTCTCTGCTTCGCCATTTGCCCTTGGATAGTAGCGCAAGATTTTTTATGAAAAACCTTGTACCTGTCAAATATAAATTGGAGCAATTGATTGACAAAATGTGTGCCCCTATCACTAGTGATTTCCAGTGGGCAACCGAATCTTGAAAAAATACATTTATACAAAAACTTAGCTACTGTTACAGTTGTGCAATCTACAATAGCTTTAGCCTTAATCCATTTAGTTGCGTAGCATGTGGCCATCAAAATATACTTCTTACCCCCAGGTTGACCAGTTGCACTAATTGGTCCTATGAAATCAAGACGCCATCGTTCAAATGGGAGCCATCCTGTAGATATGACTAATGGTTGGAAATTCAATCTGGTTGACGTAGGAGCACATCTCTGGCAAATGTGGCATTCTTTAGCAAACTTGATGGCATCCTTGTAAATATGAGGCCACCATAGTCCCTTGTGGATGATTCTGTGAGCCAAGTCTTCCCCCTTTAGATGCCCTTCACTGTGTGCTTCCTCAAGCAAAGGGGTTACCTCCTCTGGATAAACACACTTTCTCAAGATACCATCTTGACAATATCTATATAAACTTCCACTTATAAATGAGTACGTTTTGGTTTTAAGGAGTAATCTTCTCTTTTCTATGGGTTTCAAATGCTTTGGGAGTTTCCCAGTAGTAAGAAAATTGAGAATTCAATCATACCAATCAGTCTGAATTGCTACTAGGAAGAGATTACTATCCACCAGTTCATCATTAATACCTATTGCCTTCTCGCTCATTACAGTTCTGGACACTTGATCTGCCACGTAGTGCTCCCTTCCTGGCTTAATGTGAATATCAAAGTTGAATTCTTGAAAGAGGAGTAACCACCTCCAAATCCTTCCAGCTACTGTAGGCTTGTTTATCAAGTACTTCAAGGGCTGATGATCAGATATGACTATAAAATGTACATCGAGAAGGTAATGCCGAAACTTTTGAAGAGCAAATACAATAGCCAAGCCTTCCCTTTCGGTCGTACTGTAGTTCCTTTCTGCCTGGGTGAGTAGTCTGCTGGCATAGGAGATAGCTCTATCAACCTTGTGTGATGATGGTTGAGCTAGAACTACACCAACAGCATGAAGGCTGGCATCTCTATGCACATGGAACTCCAATGACCAGTTAGGAACACTTAAAAGTGGAGCAGTACATAACCTCAATTTTAGTTCACAAAATGCTTTCTCAGCTTCAGCGCTCCATAAGAAAGGGACCTTTTTATTGGTAAGCCTTGATAAAGGCTTAGCTATTTCTGAATACATTTGTATAAATCTTCTATGGTATCCTGCATGACCCAAAAAACTTTGCACTTCTTTTGGGCTTTGTGGAATAGGCATGGAAAGGACAGCAGTAACCTTTGCAGGGTCAACCGTTATCCCTTCAGCAGATACTATGTGACCAAGAAGAGTGCCCTTGGTGACCAAAAAATGACATTTAGCAGGATCTAACTTTAAAACTGTTTTGAGACATTGCTCAAATATTTCCTTTAGATTTTCCAAATGATCATGGAAATCTTGAACTGCTACTCTTCTATCTGTGCCTGAAAACACTGAAAAGTCATCCATGAAAATGCGTAGAAAGGTCGTCAACCATTTCCCCAATATTAGATACATTGTTCTATTAAATGAAGCTGGTGCATTCTTCAAACCAAAAGCCATGCGAGTATAAACATAAGTGCCCCATGGAGTAACAAAGGCTGTTTTGTCCCTATCATCAGGATGGATCAGTATCTGATTGTAGCCACTAAAACCATCCAAGAAGCTATACAAAGTGTGACCGGCTACTTCCTCAAGTACTTGCTCTGAAAAGGGCTGAGGAAATCCATCTTGAACAGTCACTTTATTTAAGGCACGAAAATCAACGCAAACTCTTATTTTTCCACTATTTTTCTTGGGTACAATAACCATAGAAGAAAGCCACCTAGAATGTTCTACTGGAACAATTATACCTGCTTCTTCTAGTTTTGTAACTTCCAACTTTACCGCCTCTGCATATTTTGGATTGAGTCGATACGGCCTACTTCTTGCAGGCGCGAGTCCCTCAACTAAGGGTATTCAGTGTCATCCAAGCTCCTCTGGTATTCTTGTTAGATCTTTGTAGGACCATGCAAAGACATTTTTGTAAGCAAAAAGTAAAGAACTTACCTTCTACAGTAAAGGGGGATAATGTCATAGCCAAGAGGCCAAGTGGACTACTTGAGGATTCTCTTCATCCTTTAAATTTATTTCTTGAACCAGTGTTTCAAGAATGGTCTTACTTGAGAAATCATCTTCACTGTATGCAGGAGTGAAATTTAGCTTATATTATGCAATATGTTCCCTAGTCCATCCTTGAGGTATATCCGAAAAGGGAAGATCCTCTCTGCATTCAGGCTCATAACTTTCCTTTTCTGGAACTTCTATAGTTGTTGCCCCTATAATGTTTGTGTTCTCCTGCAAACTTCCATTCTTCAACTCCTTGGGAACTTCATGGCCTTTTCCTGCAACTCCTTCATCCATAACTTCTTCTTTTATTTCACTGATTTCCACCGTGCAACACTCTGCACTTTCCATCATCCAATTCAATAATGTATCTTCTTCTAGGGTAGAGAGGGCATTACCTGAGTGTCCACGGTATACCCAGTAGTTTTCCTTAAGTCGAATCCTTCTTCCAAATGTAGTTGCAGTTGGCTATTGGTGCTTGTTGAAATCCATAGTTTGTTTTTTCCCCACTCTTGCAAAGCTTTTGCTTGCCTCAGCCAAGGTCTCCCCAAAAGTAGAGGGTAAGAAGTCTCCTGTGGAAGTGCAATAACAACAAAATATAGAACAAAGTGGCAACCCTGTACTATCATCAGTTCCTTTTCAATAATGCCAAGAGGCGCAACCCGATGTTGATCTGCTAGTGTAACTGTGACTGGTGCCATCTTGGTGGGGTTCAAATTCAGTTTCTTCATTGTGAAATCTCGCATCAAATTGATACTAGAACCTCCATCTATGATCACACCTGTGAGAGCTTAATCCTTTATACAAAAAGATAATCTTGAGCTTTGATAGTCTGCCAAGGGTGCAGGGGGAAAATCAACCATGAAACCATCTATACTGGGTGATTGGATAAAGTGAGCAGAGTGTATAATCTTCAATAAGTCACTTCTTATTTTTGAATCCATCCTTATAAGTTCGTGCAGACTAACCTTGTGATGAATACCTTTCAAGATCTGTTCAATGTTTACCTCATGAGTGTCTTCTTGCAGACTTGTTGGTTGGTCCCTTAGAGAAGTAGCCATCCTTTCATAAGCTCCTTCAATTTCTGCTTGGCCCTTCCACCCAGACTTCTTTTCCTCCTCTTTATCCTGGAATCCTTGTTGTTCCTCTCTACGGATTGCTGCTGCTTGTCTAGCTCTAGTCATCATGGGCATTGTAGAGGATGAAACAACATAAGACTAAGTGGTCATACCTTCTTCTTGTGGAGAGACTGCATGTGGATTGGAGTAGGATGGCTTCTTGGGCAGTCTTTGGTATAGTGATCCTTGGCCTCTAGACAATGTGTACAAGGAGGTGTGTCTTTTGGAAGGGAACACCTATTTTGCATATGGCCATACTCACCACAGTGATAGCACATCAATGGTCTATTATATCTAGGCTTCGTCGTATGATTTTCCTCTCTATTAGAAGTACTAGCACAATATGAATCCAAAGCTTGAGGGTTACCTCATTGCTGTGTACCCTTGAGGTAGTAACAGTCTCTAGCTTCATGACTATCCTTTCCACAAAATTGACAGCTTGCTTTATTAGGGCAATTAGCATTGGAATGTCCATTGTTGTTACATATTGTACACCAAATTTGCCTACTTATATCCTGAGTGGTCCGCAAATCTTCTAACTCACGATGAAGTTGGGCTACTTCATCATCAGTGCGACGCAATGGTGGCAAGACCTTCTCTTCTTGTTGATTTTGTTGCATTCTCAATGCCTCCAGTTCCTTCCTCAGTTGCCCAATAGGGTCTAGTTCTACAGCATAATTTGATTGTGTATCCCCTTCAAAATGTTGCCTAGCTTCTTCAATGCATGATGCTGCTACAACAAAATCATTGAGGCTTGGATCGAATCTAAGAGACTCACGTAGCTTCTGCTGAGATGACCTGGGCAGAGCTTTTTCTATCCATTTTTTAACCAAGAAGTCACCTGGAGCATGTGACAGACATGCAACAACTACTTTTGTTCTAGTCTGAAGTTCATGAAAGGATTCACCTGATCTTAGCTTTAGGTTCTCTAGCTTATCTAAAGCTCTTTCCGAGGAATCACTTGGTCAAAACGTCTGTGAGAATGCCCTCTTTAGAGCCTCCCATGTAGCAAAATGGCCATCTGCATATTGATTGTACCATTTGTCAGCAAGGCCTTCCAATGTGGATGGGAAGAGTACCAACATTGCATCCTCTCTATTCTGCAGACCTCGTCCACGGCATAAGGAGATGAATCTCCTCACATGATCATCAGCATCCTCATAAGCTTGTCCCTTGAAGGTAGGGAACTTGATATTGAGTCTAGAGAGTAAATGAGAGAGATCCTCCATTTGCACCGGTGTTTCTTCTAACGTACCTGAGGAGAAGTCTAATGTTCTCCTATGCTTCTCCTTTGACAGTGGTGTCGCACCCAAATCAATAGATAAATTCAAGGAGGGTAGAGGGGAGGTAGGTTCACTAGTCGAAGATATAACTGACTTGTTAAGGCTTCTTCGTACACAAAGAGGCTCCTTATCTGCTCGCGTATGGGTCATGTACGTACTTGCAAATGCAATAGGGCAAAAATACTGAAAAAGAGGACTATTTACTTTCCTCAAGGCCTCTCACAGAAATGCAAGTGTCAATTTCTTCCTTTTGCTGACAAATGGTATAGTCAATATGCAGATGGCCATTTTGCTACATGGGAGGCTCTGAAGATGGCATTCTCACAGACATTTCGACCAAGTGATTCCTCGAAAGAGCTTTAGATCAGTTAGAGAACCTAAAGCTAAGATCAAGTGAATCCTTTATGAACTTCACACTAGAACAAAAGCACTTGTTGCACATCTGCCACATGCTCCAGGTGACTTCTTGGTTCAGAAATGCATAGAAAAAGCTCTCCCCAGGTCATCTCAGCAGAAGCTATGTGAGTCTCTTAGATTGGATGAAACCCTCAATGATTTTGTTGCAGCAGCATCACGCATTGAAGAAGCTAGGCAACATTTTGAAGCGGATACACAATCGAATTATGCTACAGAACTAGACCCTCTTGGGCAACTAAGCAAGGAACTGGAGGCATTGAGAATGCAACAAAATCAACAAGAAGAGAGGTCTTGCCACCACTGCGTCGCACTAATGATGAAGTAACCCAACTTTGCCGTGAGTTAGAAGATTTGCATACCACTCGGGATATAAGAAGGCAGATTTGGTGTACAATATGTAACAACAATGGACATTCCAATGCTAATTTCCCTAATAAAGTAAGCTGTCAATTTTGTGGAAAGGATAGTCATGAAGCTAGAGACTGTTACTACCTCAAGAGTACACAGCAACGAGGTAACCCTCAAGCTTTGGATTCATATTATGCTAGTACTTCAAATGCACCTAATAGAGAGGAAAATCGTATGACAAAGCCTAGATATAATAGACCATTGATGTGCTATCACTGTAGTGAGTATGGCCATATGCAAAATAGTTGTTTCCTTCCTGAAGATGCACCTCCATGTCAACATTGTCCAAAGGCCAAGGATCACTATACCAAAGACTGCCCAAGAAGCCGTCCTGCTCCAATCCACATGATTGCAGTCTCTCCACAAGAAGAAGGTATGACCACTCAGTCTTATGTTGTTTCATCCTCTGCAATTCCCATGATGACTAGACCTAGACAAGCAGCAGCAATCCGTAGAGAGGAACAACAAGGATTCCAGGATAAAGAGGAGGAAAAGAAGTCTGGGTGGAAGGGCCAAGCAGAAATTGAAGGAGCTTATGAAAGGATGGCTACTTCTCTAAGGGACCAACCAACAAGTCTGCAAGAAGACACTCATGAGGTCAACATTGAACAGATCTTGAAAGGTTTTCATCACAAGGTTAGTCTGTACGAACTTATAAGGATGGATTCAAAAATAAGAAGTGACTTATTGAAGATTATACACTCTGCTCACTTGATCAAATCACCTAGTATAGATGGTTTCATGGTTGATTTTCCCCCTGCACCCTTGGCAGACTACCAAAGCTCAAGATTATCTGTTTGTATAAAGGATGAAGCTCTTACATGTGTGATCATAGATGGAGGTTCTGGTATCAATTTGATGCCAGATTTCACAATGAAGAAACTGAATTTGAACCCCACCAAGATGGCACCATTCATAGTTACACTAGGAGATCAACATCGGGTTGCACCTCCTGGCATTATTGAAAAGGTACTGATGATAATACAGGGTTGCCACTTTGTTCTAGATTTTGTTGTTATTGCACTTCCACAGGAGACTTCTTACCCTCTACTGATTGGGAGACCTTGGCTGAGGCAACCAAAAGTTTTGCAACATTGGGGGAAAAACAAACTATGGATTTCAACAAGCACCAATAGCCAACTGCAACTACATTTGGAAGAAGGATTCAACTCAGGGAAAACTACTGGGTATCCCGTGGACATTCAAGTAATGCCCTCTCTACCCCAAGAAGAAGATACATTATTGAATTGGATGATGGAAAGTGCAGATTGTTGCACGGTGGAAATCAGTGAAATAAAAGAAGAAGTTACGGATGAAGGAGTTGCAGGAAAAGGCCATGAAGTTCCCAAGGAGTTGAAGAATGGAAGTTTTTAGGAGAATACAAACATCGCAGGGGCAACAACTACAGAAGTTCCAAAAAAGGAAAGTTATGAGCCTGAATGCAGAGAGGATTTTCCCTTTTCGGATATACCTCAAGGATGGACCAGGGAACATATTGCAGAATATAAGCTAAAGTCTACTCCTGCATACAGTGGAGATGATTTCTCAAGTAAGACCAGTCCTGAAATACTGGTTCAAGAAATAAATCTAGGCGATGAAGAGAATCCTCAAGTAGTCCACTTGGCCTCTTCGCTATGGCATTATCCCCCTTTACTGCAGAAGGTAACTTCTTTACTTTTTGCTTACAAAAATGTCTTTGCATGGTCCTACAAAGATCTAACAGGAATACGAGAGGAGCTTGGATTACACTCAATACCCTTAGTTGAGGGAGTCGTGCCTGCAAGAAGTAGGTCGTATCGACTCAATCCAAAATATGCAGAGGCGGTAAAGTTGGAAGTTACAAAACTAGAAGAAGCAGGTATAATTGTTCCAGTAGAACATTCCAGGTGGCTTTCTTCTATGGTTATTGTTCCCAAGAAAAATAGTGGAAAAATAAGAGTTTGCATTGATTTTCGTGCCTTAAATAAAGTGACTATTCAAGATGGATTTCTTCAGCCCTTTTCAGAGCAAGTACTTGAGGAAGTAGCCGGTCACACTTTGTATAGCTTCTTGGATGGTTTTAGTGGCTACAATCAGATAGTGATCCATCCTGATGATAGGGAAAAAACAGCCTTTGTTACTCCATGGGGCACTCATGTTTATACTCGCATGGCTTTTGGTTTGAAGAATGCACCAGCTTCATTTAATGAAACAATGTATCTAATATTGGGCAAATGGTTGACAACCTTTCTACGCATTTTCATGGATGACTTTTCAGTGTTTTCAGGCACAGATAGAAGAGCAACAACTAAAAATTTCCATGATCATTTGTAAAATCTAAACGAAATCTTTGAGCAATGTCTCAAAAGAGGTTTGAAGTTAAATCCTGCTAAATGTCATTTTTTGGTCACCAAGGGCACCCTTCTTGGTCACATAGTATCTGTTGAAGGGATAACCGTTGACCCTACAAAGGTTACTGCTATCCTTTCCATGCCTATTCCACAAAGCCCAAAAGAAGTGCAAAGTTTTTTGGGTCATGCAGGATACCATAGAAGATTTATACGAATGTATTCAGAAATAGCTAAGCCCTTATCAAGGCTTACGAGTAAAAAGGTCCGTTTCTGATAGAGCGCTAAAGCTGAGAAAGCATTTTGTGAACTAAAATTGAGGTTATGTGCTGCTCCACTTTTAAGTGTTCCTAACTGGTCATTGGAGTTTCATGTGCATACAGATGCCACCCTTCATGCTGTTGGTGCAGTTCTAGCTCATCCATCATCACACAAGGTTGATAGACCTATCTCCTATGCCAGCACACTACTCAGCCAGGCAGAAAGGAACTACAGTACGACCGAAAGGGAAGGCTTGGCTATTGTATTTGCTCTTTAGAAGTTTCGGCATTACCTTCTTGGTGTACATTTTATAGTCATATCTGACCATCAGCCCTTGAAGTACTTGATAAACAAGCCTAGAGTAGCTGGAAGGATTTGGAGGTGGTTACTCGTCTTTCAAGAATTCAACTTTGATATTCACATTAAGCCAAGAAGGGAGCACTACATGGCAGATCAAGTGTCCAAGACTGCAATGAGCAAGAAGGCAACATGTATTAATGATGAACTGGTGGATAGTAATCTCTTCCTAGTAGCAATTCAGTCTGATTGGTATGATGGAATTCTCAATTTTCTTACTACAAGAAAACTCCGAGAGCATTTGAAACCCATAGAAAAGAGAAGATTACTCCTTAAAACCAAAGCATACTCACTTATAAGTGGAAATTTATATAGATATTGTCAAGATGGTATCTTGAGAAAGTGTCTTTATCCAGAGGAGGTAACCCCTTTGTTTGAAGCAGCACACAGTAAAGGGCATCTAAAGGGGGAAGACTTGGCTCACAGAATCATCCACAAGGGACTATGGTGGCCTCATATTTACAAGGATGCGATCAAGTTTGCTAAAGAATGCCACATTTGCCAGAGATGTGCTCCTATGCCAACAAGATTCAATTTCCAACCATTAGTCATATCTACAGGATGGCTCCCATTTGAACGATGGGGTCTTGATTTCATAGGACCAATTAGTCCAACTGGTCAACCTGGGGGTAAGAAGTATATTTTGATGGCCACATGCTACGCAACTAAATGGATTGAGGCTAAAGCTACTGTAGATTGCACAGCTTTAACAGTAGCTAAGTTTTTGTATAAACGTATTTTCTCAAGATTCGGTTGCCCACTGGAAATCACTAGTGATAGGGGCACACATTTTGTAAATCAATTGCTCCAATTTATATTTGACAGGTACGAGGTTTTTCATAAAAAATCTTGCACCTACTATCCAAGGGCAAATGGCCAAGCAGAGAGCTCCAATAAGATTTTGACTGGATTGCTTCGCAAATTATCCTTTGATCATCAAAGCTTCTGGCCACAAGCATTGATCGGTGCAATTTGGGCTTTCAGAACTACAAAGAGGGAACCACTGGTGAGAGTCAATTTCGCTTAGTACATGGAAAAGAGGCGTTAGCACCATTTGAATTTATTATGAAAAAGGAACTTGGAGTTAGGACCATTGGAATGGAACCTCCTATTAGGAAACTGGTAGCATTAGAAGAATTCAGAGAAGAAGCAATGCAAAAACTTCAGGTAACACAGGAAAAACGCAAGAGACTGCATGGCAGGTATCTGAGGTCCAATGAGGTACAGGAAGGATCCATGGTTTTAGTGCATCGGGTCCCAGTAATTTCAACAAAATTGACACCCAAATGGATAGGACCATATAAGGTGATCAAGGTATCACCACATGGAGCAATGCATCTAGAGGATTTGCAGAGTAAGAGGATACCCCTACTCAATATCTCGAGGATGAAGAAGTACCTGAATTAAAGTTAGATTTAATTGGAAGAACTTCAACCACTATACATACCACATTTCATTGAGTATTTGCAGATTATTTTAATTGTTCAATAAGTAGATAAAGGGAAGGTTGCACCGAGACGGTGCAACGACTTGCTGTGGGGGTCTGTTGTGTAGCTCTCTCTTTCTCTCCCCTCCATCCCCTCCACCCGCCTTCCCCCTCACCCCCCCTCACCCTGCCAGCCCCCTCACCCCTCCATCCTCCACCCTCAGACCCTCTCCCTCCCTCTCTCTCTCTCTCTCGTTGGAATAAGCAATCACAAATTGGTGATTATAAACATCTTGAATCAAGCTTATGATCAGATTGAAGTGGAAGAAGACACTTGAGAGAGTGAAGAGATCTCAGAAGTGAAGTATGTATACATATGTACATTATAGGTGGAAATTCTTGTAATCTGAGTATAGATGATCCTTAGGATGATAAGGAGTAATGTAATAGATGCAGGATAAGTCTAAAACTTTATGTATATAAGTAAATGATGTAAAGGAATATGTGTGAGAGTCATTTTGAAGACAAGTGTCTTAGAGAGATGTGTAGAGAGTTTTACTCAGGAAATTAGCGACGGGTTTTTCTCTGAGTTTTCTTAGTCTGATCATGTGGATCAGAAATCCTTTTGTACACATATAATCTCAAAGCTAATGAAGCTATGTTCAGAATTTTATGATCTAATTTCTTTCCTACTGTGAGAATGATCAATAGGAACATTTGTATGTAGAATCTGTAGACAAACTTCTAAAAGTAGCGCACTTTTCCGTGTCAATGTTTTGCTTAGATCTCAGTGCATAGTGTAAAGTTTTTAATGAATGAGCATTCAAAATCTAAGTTAGAAGGTAAGGAAGCTATGGCTAAAATCATTTAGCAAAACGGGATTTGTGCTGTGAGAAATCAACTTAAGAAGTTGTCCATGTCAAAGTCGTCATTCCTGGAAGACAGTTTTTAACATATCTTTGATCTTAAGGATCAAATCAAAAGTTTAATGATTCTTTTGGAGAATCAATGGCTGATATGATTGTGCAAAGGTAGTTTGAAGACTTGCGCATCATTAGTTTGAAGATATCTGAAGACGTGTGCAGGTATTGAAGTCAATTTCTAAAGCAGACTTCTTGAAGAAGGAAAATTCTCACTCAGAGAATTGTTCATGAATGATTTGGTAAATCAAAGTAATATTTGTGTAAAGTTTGGTCTATAATTGATATAGATATGTTCTTAGATCAGTATAGATCAAGTATTTGGAGATTAAGAGGTCTCCAACAGTGGTATGAGAGCTGAAGCTGCAATACAAGGGAAGCAAAGGCATTGGAAGTCCTGACTGCTGTAGATATTGAAGTTCTTTCTAATCGAAGGTGGACAAGGACAAATTTGTGAAGATAACCTGCAGAAGTACAAAGCATGAGTTCGAAGGATAAAAAGGATTGAAGTTTCATATCAAAGGTACATTTTACTAGCATAAATCATAGTAATTGCAGATACAGAAGATCAAAAGATGGGAGAAAGCTTGCAGATTGATAAGCTAGATAGGGAGAACTATCCAGCTTGGTCCATGAGGATGGAGGCACATCTCATGAGCAAAGATTTGATGGCATTCATTACAAGAGAAGAAGAAAAGTCTGAATTTGCAGATCCTAGTATTCCAACTAGGGAAGAGCTTGCAGATTTGAAGACTTGGATGAGAAAGGATGCTCAAGCTAGGAGCATCATTTACATGGCTGTAAATGACTATCTTCTACCTCACATTAGAGTATTGGAAAGTGCAACAGATGTCTGGAATGCTTTGGAAGAGCATTTCCAAAACACAACCAAGTCAAGGAAGTCCTCACTATGGGCTGAATTTACAACTTTCAAGAAGAAGAGCTCACAATCAATTTCTGATTATGTGGCAAGGATGAAGGATATTGCAGATAGCTTGGGAGCAGTAGATGAAGACATTGAAGAGGATAAGTTGGTAAGGCAAATACTTACAGGTCTGAGAGGAGATGAGAAGTGGAAGCCTTTCATATTGTCCATAGAATTGTCACTTGATCATTTTACTCCTGATCTTAATCAATTGCTAGGACACATGCTAACTTTTGAGCAGGACATTAAGGGAGATAATGATAGGAGTGCAAGTCAAGCCATGTACTCCAAGGAAAAGAAAAAGAATGGCAAAGGAAAGCAGTCAACTGATGATGAAGGATCTTCAAGCCAAGCTAACTTTACAAAAGGAAAAATGAATTTCACAGGTAAAGGAAGAGGAGGTAAGAACAAAGATAATACTAAAGCTTGTTGGGTTTGTGGCAGAACCAATCATTTGGCAAATGATTGTTGGTATAACAATCAAAATGTTGGAAGCAATAATCAGAGTCTTAATCAAAGAGGTAGAGGAGGCAAAAACCAAAGAGGCAATTTCAGAGGAAGAGGTGGTAGGACATCATATGCTAGAGGAGGTGGAACAAGCTTTCAACCTCAGCCCTACAACAACAATTATTATAACTATGCATCAGATCAGAAGGATGATATGACTCTTGAATGCAACTCATGAATCAGTAGGAGAAGATCAAAGGGTGTTTTGTATTGACTCAGGATGTAGCAATCATCTGACTAGCAATATATCCTTGATGACTGATATGGAAGCAAACGTGAATGGACATACAGTTCAAACAGGTGAGAATACCAAACATAAAGTGGAGAGTATTGGATCAGTGAAGACAAAGAGTGGAAGTACACTCTTGAGCAAGGTACTTTATGTTCCTACTATTCCTAAAAATTTGATAAGTGTAGGTCAAATTGTGGAGAAGGGATATGAAGTCAGATTCACAAATGATGATGTCTATGTGCAAGATCCAAATCAGGGATATAGAAACATAATTGCAGGTAAAAAGGAAGGAAGGTTGTTTACTCTCAAAGTCCAAGGTAATGTGGGACATGCTTTATTTACTTATGGAAGTCAAAAGATGTCTGAGTTAGACCTATGGCATAAAAGGCTAGGTCATTTCAATGAGAGAGCTATAAAGGAAATGTCAAAGAATCAAGTGGTGCTTGGTTTGCCAAAAATTCAAGGGCAGCACATGGTGTACAAGTGTGAAGCTTGTCAATTAGGTAAAACACACAAAAGTTCATACAATAAATCAGGGTACAAGTATTCAAATATGCTTGAATTGGTTCATACAGATGTGTGGGGTCCCTCAAGGGACTATAGCATAAATGGATCCAGATATTATGTGTTGTTTGTTGATGATGCAACCAGATGGATTACTTTATATGTAATCAAGGATAAATGAGAAGTCTTCAAGACATTCAAACATTATCTGTAGACAGACTTCTAAAAGTAGCACACTTTTCCGTGTCAATGTTTTGCTTAGATCTCAGTGCACAGTGTAAAGTTTTGAATGAGTGAGCATTCAAAATCTAAGTTAGAAGGTAAGGAAGCTATGGCTAAAAGCATTTAGCAAAACGGGATTTGTGCTGTGAGAAATCAACTTAAAAAGTTGACCATGTCAAAGTCGTCATTCCTGGAAGACAGTTTTTGACATATCTTTGATCTTAAGGATCAAATCAAAAGTTTAATGATTCTTTTAGAGAATCAATGGCTGATATGATTGTGCAAAGGTAGTGTGAAGACTTGCGCATCATTAGTTTGAAGATATCTGAAGACGTGTGCAAGTATTGAAGTCAATTTCTGAAGCAGACTTCTTGAAGAAGGAAAATTCTCACTCAGAGAATTGTTCATGAATGATTTGGTAAATCAAAGTAATATTTGTGTAAAGTTTGGTCTATAATTGATATAGATGTGTTCTTAGATCAGTATGGATCAAGTATTTGGAGATTAAGAGGTCTCCAACATCTCTCCCCCTGCCCTCTCTCTCCCCGTTGACCCTGCCCCCCACTCTCCCTGCTGACCCCTCCCCACCCTCCCCTCAGCCCCACATGTCCCCTCCTCTCCCTCTCTCTCTCTCTCTCTCTCTCTCTCTCTCTCTCTCTCTCTCTCTCTCTCTCTCTCTCTCTCTCTCTCTCTCTCTCTCTCTTTCTCTCCCTCTCTCTCTCTCTCTCTCTCTCTCTCTCTCTCTCTCTCTCTCTCTCTCTCTCTCTCTCTCTCTCTCTCTCTCTCTCTCTCTCTCTCTCTCCGCCCCCACTCTCCCCGCTGATCCCACCCCCATCCTCCCCGCTTACCCCTCAGCCTCGTGTGTCCCCTCTCTCTCTCTCTCTCTCTCTCTCTCTCTCTCTCTCACCCCGCCATCCCCTCAACCCACCAGCCCCCCTCACCCTCGCCATCCCCTCCACCCGCCAGCCCCTTAGCCCCGCAAACCCCCCCTTCCTTATCTCTCTCTCTCTTTCTCTCTGGGTGACCATCTCAGCCCTCGCCTGGCCCTCTTGTGAAGAGATGGATAGGTATGTGCTTAAAGATGAAGAGGTGTTGCAAAATCCTTGATCTACACCAGCCAAATGAACTCCAGGAGTATATGGTGGGCCCTTTTAGCTTGCCAATGGATGTAATAGACACCCTTTGTACCTTGGAAGATCACTCTCAAAAAGATAGATCAAAATAGATAAGTTGGAGTTAGCTGAGAGGTGAAAACTTGCTATTCTTGGTTCATACACCTGTCCAGTGTTTTACATAATTCTCTGAGCACAGCAGCAATTAGCTTAATTCCTCTTGGGGAAGTCTAGGTATCTTAAAGAGCTAACTTTCAAGAGTAATCGCATCAAAAATAATGAACCACACACTGAGAATGAGTTTTAACAACTGATGACATCATCTCGATTTTCACGGGCTGCTACAGTTTGAGACCAGTGAGCAGAAAAATCAACATAACTCAAAATGTAGGAATCCAAAGATTATACAAATTTGTATGGTAATACTAGACAGTTAGCTGAATCCAACAAGCTTTAAATCCTTGAATTTAGGTAAGTAACCACTGAGAAACACCTCTGACATTATGAGTGAAAAAGTCGGGTACCTGAAAGAGAAGTGAAGATGAACAGACCCTGTTGACTTCAAATGAACATAACTGAAGATTGCAACATCCAAATGACATGAACATTTGTGAGCATATAGTAGGCTTATAGAGCTAACGTTACCAAGTTAAATCACTGAAAATGATGCACCAAGCTCAGAGAAACCATCTCTGCAAGCTGACTGAGAAAACTGAGAGTAATGGCAGTGAGTAGTACACTTCACAAGAACATGGAAAGATGAACTCAAACAATCATGAAAATGAAAGTATATTGCTTGTACAATACAATGACTTACTGATACATATGTGTGCCTTGTAATCACACCTTGATATGGCATAAAGCTCAGCTCTTGGAGGTCTTCACATAGGTCTCTCTAACCACGACTAAAACTGCCATCTATTTATAGTTGAGTTTGGGAGGCTAACTTCCCTCAATCACTCTCCAATCAATCAATGATTGATTTGATTCTCTACCTACCACAAATCACGAATTCGTGGCTCCTCTTTCCATTCTTGATCAAGTGGACTCAACCACTTAAGATTCTCTTACTTTTACATTAAGTAAACTCTTCAAAAAATTACAAGAGGTAGTTCACAAGTGAACTTTACATAGTCTTCTTTTTAAAGCTTCTTCTAAGACCTTGTGGGACTCAAGCCAATACTTAGGCTTGTCATAGACTTGCTCCAACACCTCTCCCTCCCCCTCTCTCTCTCTCTCTCTCTCTCTCTCTCTCTCACACACACACACACACACCCTGCCATCCCCTCCACCCGCCAGCCCCCTCACACTCCACCACCCTCCCTCCCCACGACCCCCACATCCACCCCTCATAGCCCCATCACTCCACCACCCTCAGTCCACGAAAATGCACTAATAGTGCATATGAACCTTCTTAGATGATGGCTAAATGTGACTCTAAACATGGGAAATGTATGGCTTGCTGATTGATGTAACGAGGGGTTGTTGTTCCAAACGATGGTAATGCAGCTATTGCGACAATCAAGACAAAGAGAACGATTCAGTTTGTGGATTGGTGTGCTACTGGTTTCAAAAGTGGAATTAATTATCGAACCCAACCCCCACCCCCACCCCCACCACCATCTCCACCATGCCCCTCCATCCCCCTCATCGTTTAAAATTAGCTCTCTGCTTTAGCAAAAGATCTTCTGATGATTGTCATGTTGGTGCTATTCAAGCATGGAGAAGATGACTCTCCCAACTAAGGAATTCATTGGGCTCTTGGATTGGTAGGGTTAAAATCAATCCTCCATCCGCACGACCCACCATCTCTCACACCCAATGGGTCATTCCAATATCACGAGCGGCATAAAATGAGGATCTTAGCTTGCAAGTAAAAGGGTAAAAGGGTAATTGGTAAAAGTTGAAGAGGAGCAAAGTTGCCGCCAACCATTCATGACGATTGCCTATTTTTGAGGATCCAATTCAAGATTGGTGGCATATTTGATCTACCCCTCCAATTTTGGGCAATGAATCGGCACATGATCAGTGGATGTGAGGAATCGATAAGGCCCTCTTGGCCTATTAGAGCCTATAAAAGCAATGGATTTGTGTTCATTTGGGATATACACACATATACTCACATGCGTACAGGGGTCCTCTCTTTGCACTCTCTGGTTACAAGCCTACTGTAGGAAGTCACTCTGTGGTGTGGATACAGAGCGTGGGCTTCCCAGTGGAGGGCTAATAGCACTATAGTGTGAAGAGAGTGGCCTGACCTTGTGTTTCAGTGTGAGTCAATGGTATTTTTATGCTCTTTTCCTTAGAGCAATTCTTCAGACTTTGTATTGATCAGGGCTAACCTGCATCTAGCTGTGATCATTGTATGGATTGGACGAATCTCTTGTAATGAATGTGTTTAGTTTTGGAGTGGCATGCTAGCCCAGAGCATCAACTTAGAGCATTTCTCTTGCCTATGTTGTAATCATTCATTCGAACTAAGGAGTGATTGGTCTTCCTTCATTGTCAGTTGTCATTAATATTTTCTTGAGTATTCACAACTCTATGCAATCATTGATATCTGCCTGCTCAAAGAAGTGTTAAAAGGGTATATTTCCCTAAGGAGAACCTCCCTTGAGTAGGTGAAGTACTGGAGTGTTGGCTGCATGATCCTCTTAAAAGTAGATACCCCGCCTCTGTTGTGTAGCTCTCTCTTTCTCTCCCCTACATCCCCTCCACCCGCCTGCCCCCTCACCCCGCCTCACCCCGCGAGCCCCTCCACCCGCCAGCCCCCTCACCCCTCCATCCTGCACCCTCAGACCCTCTCTCTCTCTCTCTCTCCGCCATCCTCTTCATCCGCCAGCCCCCTCACCCCCGCCATCCTCTCCACCTGCCAAACCCGCCCCCCACTCTCCCCGTTGACCCCTCCCCACCATCCCCTCAGCCCCGCGTGTCCCCCCCTCTCCCTCTCTCTCTCTCTCTCTCTCTCTCTCTCTCTCTCGCCCCCACTCTCCCCGCTGACCCCGCCCCCACCCTCCGCGCTAACCCCTCCCCACCCTCCCCTCAGCCTTGCGTGTCCTCTCTCTCTCTCTCTCTCTCTCTCTCTCTCTCCCTCTCTCTCTCTCTCTTTCTCCCCCCATCCCCACTCTCCCTGCTGACCCCGCCCCCCACTCTCCCTGCTGAGCCCTCCCCACCCTCCCCTCAGCCCCGCATGTCCCCCCCTCTCTCCCTCTCTCTCTCTCTCTCTCTCTCTCTCTCTCTCTCTCTCTCTCTCTCTCTCTCTCTCTCTCTCTCTCTCTCTCTCTCTCTCTCTCTCTCTCTCTCTCTCTCTCTCTCTCTCTCTCTCTCTCTCTCTCTCTCTCTCTCCCCCCTGCCCCCACTGTCCCCGTTGACCCCGCCCCCACCCTCCCCGCTGACCCCTCCCCACCCTTCCCTGAGCCCCGCGTGTCCACCCCTCTCTCCCTCTCTCTCTCTCTCTCTCTCTCTCTCTCTCTCTCTCTCTCTCTCTCTCTCTCTCTCTCTCTCTCTCTCTCTCTCTCTCTCTCTCTCTCTCTCTCTCTCTCTCTCTCCCCGCCATCCCCTCCACCCGCCAGCCCCTCGCCCCTGCCATCCCCTCCATCTGCTAGCCCCCTCACACTCCGCCACCCTCCCTCCCCGCGACCCCCACATCCCAACCTCCCCCACGACTCCCTCACCCTGCCACCTCCCTCCCCTTCTCTCTCTCTCTCTTTCTCTCTCTCGGTGACCCTCTCAGCCCCCGCGTGGCCCTCTCCCTCTCTCTCTCTCTCTCTCTCTCTCTCTCTCTCTCTCTCTCTCTCTCTCTCTCTCTCTCTCTCTCTCTCTCTCTCTCTCTCTCTCTCTCTCTCTCTCTCTCTCTCTCTCTCTCTCTCTCTCTCTCTCTCTCTCTCTCTCTCTCTCTCTCTCTCTCTCTCTCACCCCGCCATCCCCTCCACCCACCAGCCCCTCACCCCCACCATCCCCTCCACCTGCCAACCCCCTCACACTCAGCCACCCTCCCTCCCCGTGACCCCCACATCCCACCCTCCCCCATGACCCCCTCACCCCGCCACCTCCCTCCCCTTCTCTCTCTCTCTCTCTCTATCTCTCTCTCTCTCTCTCTCTCTCTCTCTCTCTCTCTCTCTCTCTCTCTCTCTCTCTCTCTCTCTCTCTCTCTCTCTCCCCGCCATCCCCTCGACCCGTGAAGCCCCTCACACTCCGCCACCCTCCCTCCCCATGACCCCCACATCCCATCCCCCCGTAGCCCCCTCACTCCACCACCCTCAGTCTAGGAAAATGCACTAATAGTGCATATGAACCTTCTTAGATGATGGCTAAATGTGACTCGGAACATGGGAAATATATGGCTTGCTGATTGATGTAACGAGGGGATGTTGTTCCAAAGGATGGTAATGCAGCTATTGCGACAATCAAGACAAAGAGAACGATTCAGTTTGTGGATTGGTGTCCTACTGGTTTCAAAAGTGGAATTAATTATCAAACCCAACCCCCACACCCACCCCCACCACCATCTCCACCATGCCCCTCCATCTCCCTCATCTTTTAAAATTAGCTCTCTGCTTTAGCAAAAGTTCTTTTGATGATTGTCATAATGGTGCTATTCAAGCATGGAGAAGATGACTCTTCCAACTAAGGAATTCATTGGGCTCTTGGATTGGTGGGGTTAAAATCTGTCCTCCATCCCTCCATCTGCACCACCCACCATCTCTCACACCCAATGGGTCATTCCAATATCACGAGTGGCATAAAATGAGGATCTCAGCTTGCAAGTAAAAGGGTAAAAGGGTAATTCGTAAAAGTGGAAGAGGAGCAAAGTTGCCGCCAACCATTCATGACGACTGCCTATTTTTGAGGATCCAAGTCAAGATTGGTGGCATATTTGATCTACCCCTCCAATTATGGGCAATCAATCGGCGCATGAACAGTGGAAGTGAGGAATCGGCAAGGCCCTCTTGGCCTATTGGAGCCTATAAAAGCAATGGATTTGTGTTCATTTGGGATATACACACATATACTTACATGTGTACAGGGGTCCTCTCTTTGCACTCTCTGGTTACAAGCCTACTGTAGGAAGTCACTATGTGGTGTCGATATAGAGCGTGGGCTTCCCAATGGAAGGCTAATAGCACTATAGTGTGAAGAGAGTGGCCTGGCCTTGTCTTTCAGTGTGAGTCAGCGGTATTTTTATGCTCTTTTCCTTAGAGCAATTCTTCAAACTTTGTATTGATCAGGGCTAACCTGCATCTAGCTGTGATCATTGTATGGATTGGACGAATCTCTTGTAATGAATGTGTTTAGTTCTGGAGTGGCATGCTAGCCCAAAGCATCAACTTAGAGCATTTCTCTTGCCTATGTTGTAATCATTCGTTCGAACTAAGGAGTGATTGGTCTTCCTTCATTGTCAGTTGTCATTAATATTTTCTTGAGTATTCACAACTCTCTGCAATCATTGATATCTACCTGCTCATAGAAGTGTTAAAAGGGTATATTTTCCTAAGGAGAACCTCCCTTGAGTAGGTGAAGTATTGGAGTGCTTGCTGCATGCTCATGTTAAAAGTAGATACCACAATACCTTCTCTACAGTTTGGCACGCACAGTGGGACATTTGCATTTCTGTGAGAGGCCCTAAGGATAGTAAATAGTCCTCTTTTTCAGTATTTTTTCCCTATTGCATTTGCAAGTAGGTACATGACCCATACACGAGCAGATAAGAAGCCTCTTCGTGTATGAAGAAGCCTTAACAAGTCAGCTATATCTTCAACTAGTGAACCTACCTCCCCTTTACCCTCCTTGCATTTATCTATTGATTTGGGTGTGACACCACTGTCAAAGGAGAAGCATAGGAGAACATTAGACTTCTCCTCAGATACGTCAGAAGAAACACCAGTGCAAATGGAGGATCTCTCTCATTTACTCTCCAGACTCAATATCAAGTTCCCTACCTTCAAGGGACAAGCTTATGAGGATGCTGATGATCATGTGAGGAGATTCATCTCCTTATGCCATGGACGAGGTCTGTAGAATAGAGAGGATGCAATGTTGGTACTCTTCCCATCCACATTGGAAGGCCTTGCTGACAAATGGTACAGTCAATATGGAGATGGCCATTTTGCTACATGGGAGGCTCTGAAGACGGCATTCTCACAGACATTTTGACCAAGTGATTCCTCAGAAAGAGCTTTAGATCAGCTAGAGAACCTAAAGCTAACATCAAGTGAATCCTTTCATGAACTTCACACTAGAACAAAAGCACTTGTTGCACGTCTCCCACATGCTCCAAGTGACTTCTTGGTTAAAAAATGGATAGAAAAAGCTCTGCCCAGGTCATCTTAGTAGAAGCTACGTGAGTCTCTTAGATTCGATGCAACCCTCAATGATTTTGTTGCAGCAGCATCACGCATTGAAGAAGCTAGGCAACATTTTGAAGGGGATACACAATCGAATTATGCTGCAGAACTAGACCCTATTTGGCAACCGAGGAAGGAACTGGAGGCATTGAGAATGCAACAAAATCAACAAGAAGAGAAGGTCTTGCCACCACTGCATCGCACTGATGATGAAGTAGCCCAACTTTGCCGTGAGTTAGAAGATTTGCGGACCACTCAAGATATAAGAAGGCAGATTTGGTGTACAATATGTAACAACAATGGACATTCCAATGCTAATTTCCCTAATAAGGTAAGCTGTAAATTTTGTGGAAAGGATGGTCATGAAGCTAGAGACTGTAACTACCTCAAGGGTACAAAGCAACGAGGTAACCCTCAAGCTTTGGATTCATATTATGCTAGTACTTCAAATTCACCTAATAGAGAGGGAAAATCGTATGACAAAGCCTAGATATAATAGACCATTGATGTGCTATCGCTGTGGTGAGTATGGCCATATGCAAAATAGGTGTTCCCTTCCAGAAGATGCACCTCCTTGTCAACATTGTCCAGAGGCCAAGGATCACTATACCAAAGACTACCCAAGAAGCCTTCCTGCTCCAATCCACATGATTGCAGTCTCTCCACAAGAAGAAGGTATGACCACTCAGTCTTATGTTGTTTCATCCTCTGCAATGCCCATGATGACTAGAGCTAGACAAGCAGCAGCAATCCGTAGAGAGGAACAACAAGGATTCCAGGATAAAGAGGACGAAAAGAAGTCTGGGTGGAAGGGCCAAGCAGAAATTGAAGGAGCTTATGAAAGGATGGCTACTTCTCTAAGGAACCAACCAAGTCTGCAAGAAGACACTCATGAGGTAAACATTGAATAGATCTTGAAAGGTATTCATCACAAGGTTAGTCTATACGAACTTATAAGGATGGATTCAAAAATAAGAAGTGACTTATTGAAGATTATACACTCCGCTCACTTGATCCATAACCCAGTATAGATGGTTTCATGGTTGATTTTCCCCCTGCCCCCTTGGCAGACTACCAAAGCTCAAGATTATCTGTTTGTATAAAGGATGAAGCTCTCACAGGTGTGATCATAGATGGAGGTTCTGGTATCAATTTGATGCAAGATTTCACAATGAAGAAACTAAATTTGAACCCCACCAAGATGGCGCCATTCTCAGTTACACTAGCAGATCAACATGGGGTTGTGCCTCTTGGCATTATTGAAAAGGTACTGATGATAGTATAGGGTTGCCACTTTGTTCTAGATTTTGTTGTTATTGCACTTCCACATGAGACTTCTTACCCTCTACTCCTAGGGAGACCTTGGCTGAGGCAAGCAAAAGCTTTGCAAGATTGGGGGGAAAACAAACTATGGATTTCAACAAGCACTAATAGCCAACTGCAACTACATTTGGAAGAAGGATTCGACTCAGGGAAAACTACTGGGTATACCATGGACACTCAGGTAATGCCCTCTCTACCCCAAGAAGAAGATACAATATTGAATTGGATAATGGAAAGTGCAGAGTGTTGCATGGTGGAAATCAGTGAAATAAAAGAAGAAGTTACGGATGAAGGAGTTGCACGAAAAGGCCATGAAGTTCCCAAGGAGTTGAAGAATGGAAGTTTGTAGGAGAATACAAACATCGTAGGGGCAACAACTATAGAAGTTCCAGAAAAGGGAAGTTATGAGCCTGAATGCAGAGAGGATCTTCCCTTTTCGGATATACCTCAAGGATGGACCATGGAACATATTGTAGAATATAACCTAAATTCCACTCCTACATAGAGTGGAGATGATTTCTCAAGTAAGACCAATCCTGAAACACTAGCTCAAGAAATAAATTTAGGGGATGAAGAGAATCCTCAAGTAGTCCACTTGGCCTCTTGGCTTTGGCATTATCCCGCTTTACTGTAGAAGGTACCTTCTTTACTTTCTTCTTACAAAAATGTCTTTGCATGGTCCTACAAAGATCTAACAGGAATACTAGAGGAGCTTGGATTACACCGAATACCCTTAGTTGAGGGAGCCGTGCCTGCAAGAAGTAGGCTGTATTGACTCAATCCAAAATATGCAGAGGTGGTAAAGTTGGAAGTTACAAAACTAGATGAAGCAGGTATAATTGTTCCACTAGAACATTCCAGTTGGCTTTCTTCTATGGTTATTGTACCCAAGAAAAATAGTGGAAAAATAAGAGTTTGCGTTGATTTTCGTGCCTTAAATAAAGTGACTGTTCAAGATGGATTTCCTCAGCCCTTTTCAGAGCAAGTACTTGAGGAAGTAGCCGGTCACACTTTGTATAGCTTCTTGGATGGTTTTAGTGGCTAGAATCAGATAGTGATCCATCCTGATGATAGGGACAAAACAGCCTTTGTTACTCCATGGGGTAGTTATGTTTATACTCGCATGGCTTTTGGTTTGAAGAATGCACCAGCTTCATTTAATAGAACAATGTATCTAATATTGGGCAAATGGTTGACAACCTTTCTACGCATTTCCATGGATGACTTTTTAGTGTTTTCAGGCACAAATAGAAGAGCAGCAGTTCAAGATTTCCATGATCATTTGGAAAATCTAAATGAAATCTTTGAGCAATGTCTCAAAAAGAGGTTTGAAGTTAAATCCTACTAGATGTCATTTTTTGGTCACCAAGGGCACTCTTCTTGGTCACATAGTATCTGTTGAAGGGATAACGGTTGACCCTGCAAAGGTTATTGCTATCCTTTCCATGCCTAGTCCACAAAGCCCAAAAGAAGTGCAAAGTTTTTTGGGTCATGCAGGATACCATAGAAGATTTATACGAATGTATTTAGAAATAGGTAAGCCCTTATCAAGGCTTACCAGTAAAAAGGTCCCTTTCTCATGGAGCGCTAAAGCTGACAAAGCATTTTGTGAACTAAAATTGAGGTTATGTACTGCTCCACTTTTAAGCGTTCCTAACTGGTTATTGGAGTTTCATGTGCATACAGATGCCAGACTTCATGTTGTTGGTGCGGTTCTAGCTCAACCATCATCACACAAGGTTGATAGACCTATCTCGTATGCCAACAGACTACTCACCCAGGCAGAAATGAACTATAGTACGACCGAAAGGGAAGGCTTGGCTATTGTATTTGCTCTTCAGAAGTTTCGGCATTACCTTCTCGGTGTACATTTTATAGTCATATCTGACCATCAGCCCTTGAAGTACTTGATAAACAAGCCTAGAGTAGCTGGAAGGATTTGGAGGTGGTTATTCCTCTTTCAAGAATTCAACTTTAATATTCACATTAAGCCACGAAGGGAGCACTACATGAAGGATCAAGTGTCTAGGACTGCAATGAGCGAGAAGGCAACAGGTATTAATGATGAACTAGTGGATAGTAATCTCTTCCTAGTAGTAATTCAGACTGATTGGTATGATGGAATTCTCAATTTTCTTACTACTGGAAATCTCCCAGAGCATTTGAAACCCATAGAAAAGAGAAGATTACTCCTTAAAACCAAAGCGTACTCACTTATAAGTGCAAATTTATATAGATATTGTCAAGCTGGTATCTTGAGAAAGTGTGTTTATCCAGAGGAGGTAACCCCTTTGCTTGAGGTAGCACACAGTGAAGGCCATCTAAAGGGGGAAGACTTGGCTCACAGAATCATCCACAAGGGACTATGGTGGCCTCATATTTACACGGATGCGATCAAGTTTGCTAAAGAATGCCACATTTGCCAGAGATGTGCTCTTCTCTCTCTCTCTCTCTCTCTCTCTCTCTCTCTCTCTCTCTCTCTCTCTCTCTCTCTCTCTCTCTCTCTCTCTCTCTCTCTCTCTCTCTCTCTCTCTCTCTCTCTCTCTCTCTCTCTCTCTCTCTCCCCTCGCCCCCACTCTCCCTGCTGACCCCGCCCCCACCCTCCCCGCTGACCCCTCCCTCCCCTCAGCCCCGCGTGTCCCCCCTCTCTCCCTCTCTCTCTCTCTCTCTCTCTCTCTCTCTCTCTCTCTCTCTCTCTCTCTCTCTCTCTCTTTGTCTCTCTCTCTCTCTCTCTCTCTCTCTCTCTCTCTCTCTCTCTCTCTCTCTCTCTCTCTCTCTCTCTCTCTCTCTCTCTCTCTCTCTCTCTCTCTCTCTCTCCCGCCACAACTCTCCGTGCTGACCCCGCCTCCCACTCTCCCCGCTGACCCCGCCCCCTTCTCTCCCTCTCTCTCTCTCTCTCTCTCTCTCTCTCTCTCTCTGTCTCTCTCTCTCTCTCTCTCTCTCTCTCTCTCTCTCTCTTCCCCCCCCTCTCTCTCTCTCACCCCGCCATCCCCTCAACCCGCGAGCCCCCCTCACCCCCGCCATCCCCTCCACCTGCCAGCCCGTCATCCCCCCAAACCCCCCTTCCTTCTCTCTCTCTCTCTCTCTCTCTCTCTCTCTCTCTCTCTCTCTCTCTCTCTCTCTCTCTCTCTCTCTCTCTCTCTCTCTCTCTCTCTCTCTCTCTCTCTCTCTCTCTCTCTCTCTCTTTCTCTCTCTTAGTGATCCTCTCAGCCCCCGGGTGGCCCTCTCCCTCTCTCTCTCTCTCTCTCTCTCTCTCTCTCTCTCTCTCTCTCTCTCTCTCTCTCTCTCTCTCTCTCTCTCTCTCTCTCTCTCTCTCTCTCTCTCTCTCTCTCTCTCTTTCTTTCTCTCTCTTAGTGATCCTCTCAGCCCCCGGGTGGCCCTCTCCCTCTCTCTCTCTCTCTCTCTCTCTCTCTCTCTCTCTCTCTCTCTCTCTCTCTCTCTCTCTCTCTCTCTCTCTCTCTCTCTCTCTCTCTCTCTCTCTCTCTCTCTTTCCTTCTCTCCCCGCCATCCCCTCCACCCGCTAGCCCCTCACCCTCGCCATCCCCTCCATCCGCCAGCCCCCTCACACTCCGCCACCCTCCCTCCCCGCGACCCCCACATCCCACCCTCCCCCACGACCCCCTCACCCCGCCACCTCCCTCCCCTTCTCTCTCTCTCTCTCTCTTTCTCTCTCTCGGTGACCCTCTTAGCTCCCACGTGGCCCTCTCCCTCCCCCCCCCCCTCTCTCTCTCTCTATCTCTCTCTCTCTCTCTCTCTCTCTCTCTCTCTCTCTCTCTCTCTCTCTCTCTCTCTCTCTCTCTCTCTCTCTCTCTCTCTCTCTCTCTCTCTCTCTCTCTCTCTCTCTCTCTCTCTCTCTCTCTCTCTCTCTCTCTCTCTCTCTCCGCCATCCCCTCCACCCGCTAGCCCCTCACCCCTGCCATCCCCTCCAGCCGCCAGCCCCCTCACACTCCGCCATCCTCCCTCCCCGCGACCCCCACATCCCACCCTCCCCCACGACCCCCTCACCCCGCCACCTCCCTCCCCTTCTCTCTCTCTCTCTCTCTCTCTCTCTCTCTCTCTCTCTCTCTCTCTCTCTCTCTCTCTCTCTCTCTCTCTCTCTCTCTCTCCCCGCCATCCCCTCCACCCGCCAGCCCCCTCACACTCCACCACCCTCCCTCCCTGCGACCCCCACATCCCACCCCCCGTAGCCCCCTCACTCCACCACCCTCAGTCCACGAAAATGCACTAATAGTGCATATGAACCTTCTTAGATGATGGCTAAATGTGACTACGAACATGGGAAATATATGGCTTGCTGATTGATGTAACGAGGGGATGCTGCTCTAAAGGATGGTAATGCAGCTATTGCCACAATCAAGACAAATAGAACGATTCAGTTTGTGGATTGGTGTCCAACTGGTTTCAAAAGTGGAATTAATTATCAAACCCAACCGCCATACCCACCCCCACCCCCACCACCATCTCCACGGTGCCCCTCCATCCCCCTCATCTTTTAAAATTAGCTCTCTGTTTTAGCAAAAGTTCTTCTGATGATTGTCATGTTGGTGCTATTCAAGCATGGAGAAGATGACTCTTCCAACTAAGGAATTTATTGGGCTCTTGGATTGGTGGGGTTTAAATCAATCCACTATCCCTCCATCCGCACCACCCACCATCTCTCACGCCCAATGGGTCATTCCAATATCACGAGCGGCATAAAATGAGGATCTCAGCTTGCAAGTAAAAGGGTAAAAGGGTAATTGGTAAAAGTGGAAGAGAAAAGTTGCCCCCAACCATTCATGAGGACTGCCTTTTTTTGAGGATCCAATTCAAGATTGGTGGCATATTTGATCTACCCCTCCAATTTTGGGCAATCAATCGACGCATGATCAGTGGACGTGAGGAATCGGCAAGGCCCTCTTGGCCTATTGGAGCCTATAAAAGCAATGGATTTGTGTTCATTTGGGATATACACACATATACTTACATGCATACAGGGGTCCTCTCTTTGCACTCTCTGGTTACAAGCCTACTGTAGGAAGTCACTTTGTGGTGTGGATACAGAGCGTGGGCTTCCTAGTGGAGGGCTAATAGCACTATAGTGTGAAGAGAGTGGTCTGGCCTTGTCTTTGAGTGTGAGTCAGTGGTATTTTTATGCTCTTTTCCTTAGAGCAATTCTTCAGACTTTGTATTGATCAGGGCTAACCTGCATCTAGCTGTGATCATTGTATGGATTGGACGAATCTCTTGTAATGAATGTGTTTAGTTCTGGAGTGGCATGCTAGCCCAAAGCATCAACTTAGAGCATTTCTCTTGCCTATGTTGTAATCATTCGTTCGAACTAAGGAGTGATTGGTCTTCCTTCATTGTCAGTTGTCATTAATATTTTCTTGAGTATTCACAACTCTATGCAATCATTGATATCTGCCTGCTCACAGAAGTGTTAACAGACTATATTTCCCTAAGGAGAACCTCTCTTGAGTAGGTGAAGTACTGGAGTGCTTGCTGCATGCTCCTGTTAAAAGTAGATACCCCAATACCTCCTCTACATGGGCTATATAAGCTCATCGATTATGCAAAATCTATGAATGATTCAACATGTATAGTTCAAGATTCTCAAGCTATGTTAGATGCAAAACTTTGGCATGCATGCTTTAGTCATCTAAATTTTGCTAGTTTGCTATGCCTTCAAAAATCTAAAATGATGTCCTCTCTACCTAAACTTGAGGCACCTTGTGTACATGTTTGTGAATGCTATATTTTGGGAAAAATGTAGTTTTATTTGTGCTCCTAAGAAATTGTAGCTTGTTCACAATGATGTGTGTGGTCCTATGCAAACATCTTGTTTTGGTTTTATGTGCTTCATAGTTTTTGGTTTTGGCTAAAAATATATCAACACGCAAAATGGGCACCCTCCATTTTGATCAAGGGGAGAATACATGTCTTCTCACTTTAATGCATTTCTGGATGAACATGGGATAAAACATGTGTATAGTGCCATATATACCTCAACAAAATGGAGCTGCTGAAAGAAAGAACAGGTCACACATGGAAATCATGAGGTGTGTGGTCAAAAGTCAGGCTTTACCACATAGCTTCTACATTGAGATTGTTATGGGTGCAGCATATGTACTTAATAGGTCTCCCACCAAATCATTGTGTTCTATCACTCCATATGATTCTTGGAAAGGTTCACAAGCTATTTGTTGCTCATCTTCATGTCTTTGATTATTTGGCATATGCATTAGTGTATGAACAATAACACGGGAAATTGGATGATAAAGTTATTTTTGTTGGGTATAGTTTTGAAAGCAAAGGCTATTGTCTTTATCATCCACAAAAAAAGGAATTTTGGTTAGTCATTCTCATAGAGATTTACATATCTACATATCTAGAGTTTGAGCCATCCATCTCCAAAATTCTAAAGAAAGACTTCCAACTCAAAAGATAAAGATCATTATTAGTCAAAACTTGGTCCAAAATGATGAAACATATTGCACCTTTGAAAAGTATTTATCAAGAGCTTTCCAATGATATATAACACTATACCATTTGGTTCTAGAATGAGTCTCTATGGTCCAAAATACTCCAGTTTGTAAAGCATGTATTTTGCTTTTCACTAAATTTGTTACAACAAAAACATATGGGTGCCTTGGATCCAAGAAAGCCCTCACATAGTGAAGGCACAAGTTCAAATCCCATTACTCGTAGTGATAGCTGATTTATTTTTCGTGTTGAGTTGTTTTCTTAAGAACTTTTGAAGGATGCCAAAATTGGCGAAGCCATTTTTACAAAAACATTTTTCCAATTGCGATTGATGTTGATCTTAGTGTTTCTTTTAGAGCTTTTTCTTTTCTTTTATGTTCTTTTAGAGCTTCTTCAAAACTATATCATCATCTCTTGAGAACTTGGTCTCAACGCAAGGTGAAGGAGAAGGAGGTCTCAACATACTTGGAGGAGATGGAGATTTGAAGGAGTTGAAGGACATGGAGGTTCAGCTTTATGAAGGGGAGGCTATCTCTATATCTTGGTGGATTCTTCTCACATGCTTGGAGGAGGCTCTACGGACATGCTTGGAGGAGGCTCTACATACATGCTTGGAGGAGTATTTTGAAGATTATTATGAGACAACATTACAATCTATGATGAATTGGTAACATGTATTTTTTCATCATTTTCAATTAGAATTGTATAAACATTTCTTATGAATTAATTTCTTTCTCCCATATGATGGTATGTCTTGTAAGTTATCTATTCAATCTTCTTCTTGAGTTTTTATTATATCTTTGAGTCTCCATTCCACCACTTGAGCTTGCATGTACTAGGCTTGTTGCAAAAGGTTATACTCAAGAAAGTGGCATTGATTTTGATGAAACCTTTGCACCCACATGTCGAATAACTAGCATTTGTAGTATATGTGCACTTGCAACCCATCATGATTGGAATATACATCAGTTGGACATTAAAAATGCATTCTGAATGGTGATTGTATGTTCTTCAGCCATGGTTTTCTATAGAAATGGCATGAGAAAAATGTTTGAAATTGAAAAAGGCATTATAAGGTTTGAAGCAAGCATTATGTAATTGACATGAATAGATAAATGCCTACTTGATTGCACATGGTTTTGGGAACAATCCAATTGAGAGCACCTTATATGCTAAGCATGAAAATGAGGTGCTTGTGATCATTGTTGTCTACGTTGATGACAGACTAGTCATTGGTCCTAAAGAGAAGCATATTGATGATTTTAAGGCTGATTTTCATGCTTCATTTGAGATGTCAAATTTGGGGCATCATCATTATTTGGGCATCCAATTTATTCAAGTTGATGGTGGAATAGCTCTATGTGAAACAAGATATATTGACACATTATTGGAGCATTTTGGCCTTAAAAACTACAAAACTATTGCCACTCCTATGGAAATAGGTTTATGATTGAGCTTTCATGATGTTGGAGATGCATTTGATGTTGGTTTGTATCAGCATGCTGTTGGATGCTTGATTTACTTATGCATTACTCGACCTAATATTCAGTTTGTTGTATCTATGATGAGCAACTTTATGGATTGCCCAAGTGTCAAGCATGGTAAACAATTAAGCGTATCTTTTGCTATTTGAGTGGTACCTGACTATTTGGATTGTTTTACCCCAAGGAGGGATCACTAGCACCAGATTTACATGCTTTTTCTAAATTTTATTGGGTTGGTTGTTATGACACTCGTGTGGCCAAGAGTGGCTTTTGCTTCATGCTTGGTAGCTCACGCATATCTTGGTTGAGCAAGAAGCAGCCTAATGTGGCCACTTCTAGTTGTGCAGCTGAGTATAAGGCAACTTTCATAGCAACTATTGAGTGTGTGTGGTTCAGACACCTTTAGCTAATTTGGGTGTTGGTCAGCCTTTTGTCACCACCATCTTCACTGATAGTGAGAGCGCATCAGCAATTGCGAGGAACCCTGTGTTCCATTCTTGCACTAAGCACATTGAGGTGCACTATCATTATGTGTGGGAGAGGTTCTTTGCTGGAGAGATCAGTTTTGCATATGTGCCCACACAAGAGAACATTGCCAAATTTTTCACAAAGGATCTACCTAGGGAGAAGTTTGTAGCTTTCAGCAAAGCTTTGGGCTTAATTTCTTTTGTGGATTGATTCGACATATCTTGGCACTTCCTTATACATGAGTGCTAGCTCCTTCTTCACTGCATCACTCCTAGGGCACATTTGTTGATATATTTCCATAGTGATGTATGTGAACACACATAGGTATGTCGAGGGACTTTTGTCCCTCTTTAGGACAGTTTTCCCCCTAGTTTGTATATACGCCTATAACCCTAATGGATCACTCATATTTTGTACATTCACTCAGTAATACATTGAGCTTCTTCCTCTTCCTTGTGTTGTTCGTGGGCTTCTGCACGCACACACACACACATATACATACATACATACACACACACATACACACACACACATATATAAATATAGTTGGTGCATTTTACCCAAGCCTCATGCTTGATATTATTTGATTTATGTTCATATGTGTAGTCATGTGAACACCTCTTGTAAAAGAGTTTATCTCTTGTAATTGTGAAAAAAAAAAAAAGGAAAAGAATGGCTTACGTAATCCATGATGTAAAAAGAAAATTCGTGGCTCTAACTACCTAAAACTATGAATTAGTGAGCTGGGGGAATATTTCCTAACTTTTGGGGATCATTTTTAGGTGGATCCATTCAAATTCGAATTCAAAACTCCCTCCAAAAGTAGCTTTAAAAAAAGCAAGAAGGAAGTGTTGATTAGCAAGCCTTGTACGTGACCATTTCATGTCATTTTGTAGATATTGAAGAGCTTACTCCATAGCTCTACATTCTACTCCCATTATGCAAATATTCATTTCCAATGTGGTTGTAATCATATGTTAATCTATACATTCATCATTCTCTACTTCTCTGTTTTGTTCTCTGCTATACTCACTCAGAGCAGTAACTTCAGAAGCTCATATCACAAGCTCTACTCAACCTTTTTCTAATTTTTAAAGTGCGTTGGATTTCTATCTAAGTCTAGTTTTGAATAAAATATTTTATGGTCATTAGATTTATAATGTGGGAGAAATGTAAATTTTATTGCGCATTGGTCTATCTCTACAGAGCTCAAAAAATGGCGGGAGTGTTCCTGATGTTGATGAATCTTGTTCTCAGTGCTCAATTGATCATTTGAAGTGTTTTAACTTGTATTAGCAAATTACCTATGTCTATTTTCTATTCCAAAGAGGAACTTATCTAATTCCTACCAGGTTGAGAGCACTATTCATTTTTTCTAGCAGGTGTATGTTCAAAAATAGCAGGTTTTGGGAGCTAGTCATTTTGCAACTAGTGTGTCTTGACTTAAACTTTTGAGATACATGTTCCAAATTACTTGGCTGATATTTTGGTGGATTTAGGAAGATTAAAGGTTCTACTAATCAACTTTGAAGTCCTAGTTGGCTAGTGTGAATCTAGTTGTAGCAGCACCAACTCATCTTCGGATTGCATCCACCATCTCTCTTCACAGTGGTATGAAAGCATAGTCAAGCAACAATGGAGATGGATTTCCATCAACAATTGACAAATTGGATCAAAACAAATATCGAGCATGGTCTCTAAGGATGGAGGCTTACCTTCAAGGGAGGAATCTATATGGATTCATATCTGGAGATGAAGCAATGCCAACCATGAGGAACAAAGGGCAACTATCACATGAAGAAGTAGAAAGAATTTCAAATTGGTGTTCGAAGGATGCACTTGCAAGGTCCTATATTCTAAACTCAATCTCTGATTTTCTTTTACCTCATGTCAATGGATGCAAGACATCAAGAGAGACTTGGAATGCACTTGCTTCTTTCTTCTCCTCCAACACTCGAGCAAGGAAGAACCAATTGTGGATGGAGTTCACAACAATGAAGAAAAGCCCAAAGCAAAGTGTGAGTGATTATGCAACAAATATGAAGGAGATTTCCAACCAAATTGGAAGCATTGGAGAGGTAAATGAAGAGGAGCAAGTCATTAGAAAAATCATAAATGGAATCAAAGTAGATGAAAAGTGGGAGTCATTCACAACAGCCATGGATTTATACATGGATATGCATGTACCCAACCTCAACACACTCATGGGCCAACTCTTCACTCATGAAGCAAAGATTAGCAAAGGTGGTGAGTCCTCAAGAGGTAATCAAACTTCTACCTTATATTCTGATAAAGCTAAGTTCAAGGACAAGTCAAGGAATAGGAAGAATGAAGATGAAGGTAGCTCTTTCCAAGCAAACTTTGCAGGTAGAAGAAGAGCTAGAGGAAGAAGCAGAGGTGGAAAGCAAGGCATAGAGAGATTCCAATCATCTCAACCTTGCAATATATGTGGCTTATCTAATCATACTACTGAAAAATGTTTCAGGAACCCGAGGAACTCAAGAGGAAGAGGATTCAATAGAGGTGGATATGGATCAAATAGAGGCAGATACAATGGAGGCTACAACAACTACTACAACAACAATTACAACAACAACAACTATCAAAGTGGCCATAGAGGAAGAAGAGACTACAATAACTATGCAGAGGACCAAAGTCAAGAAGATTCATTATTGATTATGAATCTATCAATGAAGAAGGGTAAGGATGATGATCACATCTTTTACATTGATTCGGGATGCTCAAACCATGTAGCAGGAAATGTGGCTTTATTTTCTGATTTGGAAGATCCTCACAACAAACATGAAGTGCAAACATGAGATGATACAAAGCATCTAGTGGAGAAGATAGGTAATGTGAAGACATCAATTGGGAATATGAACCTCTTAAGCAAAGTCTTGTATGTCCCTACAATTACCAAAAGTTTAATAAGTGTTGGGCAGATTGTTGAAAACGGATTGCACGTTAGATTCAACCGATTCGGAGCATATGTTGAAGACCCAAGGCAAGGCTTTAGAAGGATTGCCAAAGAAGAAAAGACATGAAAGCGTTTCACTTTTGAAGTGGAAGATACAAAGAACATAGCTTTGTATAGCTATGGATCTCAAACTCTCACAGATTTGGAGGTATGGCACAAAAGGCTTGCTCACATTGGTGAGAGGACACTCAAACAAATTTGCAGGGACCAAAGTGTACTTGGTTTGCCTAATATCACAAGACAACACATGATTTATAAGTGTGAAGTTTGTCAACTCAGCAAGGCTCATAGACAACCTTTCAATAAGAAGGGATATGTGTATCAAACTCCTTTGGATCTAGTGCACATGGATGTATGGGGTCCAAGTAAGGAGCCATCTATATCAGGCTCAATATATTATGTGTCTTTCATAGATGATTGTAGCAGGTGGACCATTCTATTTTTCATGAAGCACAAGGATGAAGTGTTTAATTACTTTAAGAAGTATATTGCTGTTGTTGAAAATCAAATAGGTAGGTTTTTTAAAAGACTCAGATCATATGGTGGAGGAGAATACTTGTCTTGTGAATTTGATGCCTTGTTGCATGAAAGAGGCATTAAAAGGGTATACACCCGAACTCCATGGTGTAACAGAGAGGAGAAACAGAGCTATTGTTGAAGCTGCAAGGTCCATGCTCAATGAAAAGGGATTGACAAACTACCTATGGGCAGAGGCTATATCTACAACCACATATGTCATAAATAGACTTCCATCTAAGTCACTAGATGGAACCACCCCATATGATGTGTGCAATGGAAGAAGACCTAGTCTAGAGCATTGTAAAATCTTTGGATGCTTAGCATATGCTCACATTCCTTCTCAAGTAAGAGGGAAATTAGATCCCAAGGCAGAGAAGTGCATATTTTTTGGTTATGCTCAAAGCCAAAAAGGATATAGATTGTACAATCCAACCAATGAAGGATTTTCTATGAGTAGAGATGTAATTTTTTATGATAAAAAATCATGGTTTGATGATGACAAGAAAGTGAAGCTGCCTTATGACGTGGATGAAGATTTCCCATCACTTCAACCAAAGGAGCCAAAGCAAATTGAAGAAAGTGATTCGGAGATTGACCTAGAAGACTTGGAAAGACTAAAGCTATGGAAGAGCAAAGGTAAAGCAAAGATGCAAGATGCTACATATGGACACGAGAGCTCATATCAACCACTTAGAAGGTCTTCAAGAGAGAAGAAGAAACCAAAGAGGTATGGTTATGATACTTCTTGGTCACCAAGCACTCAATCTACATTGCAAAGGATTCAACCAATGAAGAACCTACCACATTTGAAGAAGCACAAAGCAAGAAAGCTTGGAGAGATGCAATGGATGAAGAAATGGAAGCCTTGAAGGAGAATGACACTTGGGAGCTTGTACCTAACAAGCCATCTGTGAAGGTAATTGGATCTTGATGGATATACAAAATCAAGAGGAATCCAAATGGAAGTATCAATAGACATAAAGCAAGGTTAGTTGCTAAAGGGTTTGTTCAAACCCATGGTATTGATTATGAGGAGACTTTATCTCCTGTTGCAAAAATGCCTACAATTAGGGTTATCATTAGTCTTGCTACATCTAGAAATTGGAAGCTCTATCAACTTGGATGTAAAGAATGCTTTCTTAAATGGATGGATTCTGAGAAAGTCTATATGGCACAACCTCCTGGATATGAGGATGCACATCATCTTAACTATGTATGCAAATTAAACAATGCCTTGTATGGATTGAAGCAAGCTCCAAGAGCTTGGAATTTCAAATTGGTGACTTATTTGCAAGATCAAGGATTCAAAGCTAGCAAGGTAGATACCTCTTTGTTCATAAAGAGGAATGGATCTCAAGTGATCTATTTATGTGTGTATGTTGATGATATTATTATCATAGGCAATGATCTTGAAGAAATCAAATAGGTAAAGTCTCAAATGAAGGAGGAGTTCAAAATATGTGACCTCGGACCACTCACTTATTTTCTTGGATCGGAGTTAATCTACACAAGTTCAGGTATATACAGCACACAAAGGAAGTATGTGCATGACATGCTCATCAAGTTCAAGATTGAGAACACCAAGTGTGCAGGTACAACTATGGAGCAAAATCATAAGCGTAGTGCTTATGAAGGAGAGCCGATTGAAGACATCACAAGCTATCAAAGCTTGGTTGGAAGTTTGAACTATGCAACACTCACAAGGGTGGATATATGCTAAAGCAAGAAGGAAGTGGTGATTAGCAAGCCTTGTACGTGACCATTTCATGTCATTTTGTAGAGATTGAAGAGCTTACTCCATAGCTCTATCATTCTACTCCCATTATGCAAATATTCATTGCCAATGTGGTTGTAATCATATGTGATTCAATACATTCATCATTCTCTACTTCTCTATTTTGTTCTCTCCTATACTCACTCAGAGTAGTAACTTTAGAAGCTCATATTGCGAGCTCTACTCAACCTTTTTTTGTGTTTTAAAGTGTGTTGGATTGCTCTCTACGTCTAGTTTTTGCATAGAAAGGTTCATGGTGATTGGCTTTATAATTTCGGAGAAATATGGATTTTATTTCTCACTGGTCTATTTGTATAGAGCTCCAAAAATGGTAGGAGTGTTCTTGATGTTGATGAATCTTGTTCTCAGTGTTTAGTTGATCATTTGAAGTGTTTTAACTTGGATTAGCAAAGCTACCTAAGTCTATTTGCTATGGTCAAAAATCTCTATTCATTTTTTTTAGGAGGTGTATGTTCAAAAATAGCAAGTTTTGGGAGCTAGTCATTTTGCAACTAGTCTGTCTTGACTTAAAATTTTGAGATACATGTTCCAAAGTACTTGAGTAATATTTTTCTAGATTTAGGAAGCTCAAAGGGTCTACTACTCAACTCTGAAGTCTCCGTTGGCTTGTGTGAAGCCGATTGTAGCAGCACCAACTCATCTTCGGATTGCATCCACCATCTCTCCTCACACACACACACACACACACACATACATACATACATACATACATACATACATACATACATACATACATACATACATACATACATACATACATACATACATACATACATACATACATACATACATATATATATATATATATATATATATATATATATATATATATATATATATATATATATATATATATATATATATATGCAGAAGCATGTGAACATATTTAGCTTATATTTTGTACATTCACTTGGTAATAAATTCAGATTCTTCCTCTTCCTTGTGTTGTTTGCAATAAAAGCAATGTATATCATGGATTGTCACGATGATGTGACATAAGTATCTACATCTCTTTTGGACACCACTTGTGAGACCACTCAGTGCCAAGTTCTATCTCTAGTGAACTAAGTACGTACTTTTTGTCTCTTTCATCAATTTCATTGCAAAGAGAAAGATCATATATGTAAACATAAAATATATATATATAAAATCTATACTTACACCCACTTTATGTCATGAGGAAGGAGATAAGGAAGAGAGCTCACACACACTCTCACAATCGAAGAGAAGCACACACACATATTGAGGCAAAGAGGAATGATCTTCTTGTTCTTCTTCTTCTTCTTCTATTACATGAAAATATACAAGAATGACATAAAAACAAAAAATAGAACAAGTGTCATATATAAATAAAAGTACATGAGGAAAATCCTAATGTACGCAAATGAGTGAGCTGGCAAGAAACAAATGTGCCATCACTCTCGGTAGATAAATTTAGTAAAGCTCAATGAAGCATCACTGACATATACTAGCTTGACCACTATCACATGTCAGAGAAATCATGAAAAACTGATACATGTGATCTTGGATCATCACATGTTGGGCTTGATATCTCAACACTTCCCCTCAAGCTCAATGTCATATCCTCTAATACAAGCATCTTCCAAAACTTCTTCAACTTCTTTGCTCCAAGTGCTTTAGTGAAAATATCAGCAACATGCTCATCTGTTCTCACATAGACAAGGTCAATATCACCCGCTGTCGGAGAGAATTTATTACTCTTAAAATATTTCAAAAATTAAAAGATTAATTGTTTGATATAAGTTTGGTTAACTTATGAAATTTTTTACTAATGTTTGATTTAATTTTTGCAGGAAAAGAAGTTGTTGATCAAGAAGGGAAGTATTTATCCAAATGTTTTCTTAGTATTATTTAAGGGTTATAGATAAAAATTCAAGGGTTAGTTAAGGGTATATTTATGTTTTGAAAGTAAATGTAAGGATATTTAAGGGTTACATATAGGTTTTGAGCATGAATTATAGGGTTCTAGTTAAAGTTTAAGGTTAACTAAGGGTTAAATATTCATCCTAGTGGGTTATGGAAGGTTAGAAAATAGGTTTATGGGTTAGTTGGAGCTAATTGATGTGGTTTAAAGTTAGTTGTAGGGTAAACCTAAGGTTAAATAATTAATTAAGTCAGTTGTAGTCTATAAATAAATTATTAAATAGGTTAATTATATCATATGGAACCTTAGAAATATTATTTAAATAGAAAATTATATTATTTAGTTATTTCCACTAAGCCTAAGGTAATAATTAAAATGGGTTAAATTAAATTTTAGTCTAAGGTAAAGTATTTATTCTAAAAGTTTAGTATTCAATTAAATTATAAAAGAAAAAGAAGTGAAAGGTTAAATTGAAGCTAAAGTCTATGGTCCTTTGAATAATTAAATAAAAGGATGAAAATTGGGAAAAGATTTATGGGGAAAAATCCCACGCCTAAAAAGTTGTTGGTTGTTGTTGGAGTGAAGAGGATTTCAATTTAGGTAAATTGGTTGAGTTATCTAAAGAGAAATGTAGGCTATGGTGGGCTACTCACATCTATATAAAGATGGGAGTACGTGCTCACAAGTTCATGTGTTTTATTTCATATGTGTTTTATTTTCAGATCTGATTTTCAGAAGAATTGTAGCCTCTTGGTGAACTGAAGGCCTGTTGCCCTCTTTCATATATGTGTTTTTTTTTCAGCTATTGGCGCACTGGAGATACACATGTGACCTGAAGTTTGAAAAGCAGAGATTGTCCTTAGTTTGAAACTTTATTAGCTTGTATAGGCTATCTTTTAGACTGTCATTTATAAACATCATCCTTGAGGTTGTATAGGACTTTGGTTATTAATTTAGTATCATCTTTTATGTCTAAAGAAAGTTCTTCGAATAGTTCCTTTCTACCTTCATCAACTTTTGAATTGTTGTTTCCAAAACCAATAGAAGATAAAGAATCAATAAAAGAAGTAATAGTAGAAGAATCTTTGCACGATCCTAGGACAACTATAACTTTACTTTCTACTGTTCCTCCTAGTGTTAGTGAAGAAAATTTCCCTCCAACTGTAGATAGAAACTTAGATACCTTCCAAGAAGAAACAAACGAAACTATAAAAGATCAAATAGTTAGTGAAAAGATTATTCCACCTTCTTATTTTGACGCAGTTGAACTTTATAGGAACGCTTCACCCTACGGACCTTAGGAAAAGTTATACTTGTACCTGTCCTGCATAGTCACCCTGCGTGCGCCGTTAGCGAGGCGACTGAATTGATCCGCCAGTCGTCAGAAATCGCGCCTACACTTTGAACCCGACGTGAACAATGGCACAGCAGGACAGGTATAAACATTTCTTCTTTTCTTGCATATGCATCAGCTTGGTTAGGCTACGTGGTTGCAGCGGCTTGAGGTGATTGTCTTGCAGTGGCAGAAATTATAAACCTTGTAATTCCCTGGCTGTTGAGGGCTGAGCTTATGCTCTGAGCGCCTCCACGGCAATAGGCAAGTAGAAAACTTCATCTCTACACCCTTACCATCAACATTTTAAAGAAGAACGTTTGCACATTCATCCATTAGCAATTGATGTATTAGATTTTGATCATATTAAAAATTGTATAAATTTTCACAGTCACTCTTTGAGCCTCTTCTTCGATTCAGATTGCAGGTATTGATCTATCCTCTAATACTTTTTTTTCTCAAATATCAATGGGTAAAAAGAAAGCAGATAATTTAAACACACATAAAAAGAACTCTTCTATGGAGGGTTTAATTAAGAATGCAAATTTGGGACTTGAAACACAAGTCAAAGATTTAGAGGATAAGCTAAACTCATCAAATCAAGCACAATTTAAAGAAGTATTTCTATTAATTGACAAGTTAAGTGAGTTTTCAAATTCAAATAGTGTGATGAGTGGGATTTTACAAGAAATTGTTAAAAAATTAAAGATCCAAATAGATGATTTGACCAAACAAGTCAATGATCTACCTAAATGCAAGTGCAAACATGAAAAAAGTTTATGTCCAAAGTTGTCTAATGAATTCCATAAGAATGAGTATAGGAGATCCACCTATAGGGCTATGAATAGGAAAGTATATCCCTTAAGATGTTTTTGGTGTGACCAACTAGGTCATATGTACGAGGATTGTGTTGCTTATAATAATGCATGTCAAAATCACTTAGTCATTACACATGACCTTAAGATTTGTGATTATCAAACACAACTACCTTTGCGTTTAAATTTAGGTCGAGGAGGGATGATAGACTACTTTAACGAAACAAAATTCAGTCCTAAAACCAAACTTCAAATACAATGGAAACCAAAGAGTCATGATGAAGAAAGCAATGTATGTCAATCAAATTTTATAAACACCAAGATTGTGACTAAAAGTGAATGCTTGAACAAGGATCAAAACCTTCTTAAACCTAAATCTATGAGTAACATTGATATTCAAACTACATCTAAAGATCAAGATACATTGGAAAAGATTATGAAAGAAGAAAATGTAAGGATAAAAGATGATAAAAATGAACAATCAATTGATGGAAACAAAGACATACATGAGGTCAAAACAGAACCTAAAATCATAGAAAATGACAATAAATGTGACAAAACTAAAAATGATGAAAGAATAGTACAAACATCTAAAGATAAAAATCTTCAAATTCAATTAGAACATGACAAGAATATGGAAAAATGGATACAAGAAGCCATATGCAAGATTGAAAATAATATCAAAAACTCATAGTTTTATTGTGATGGAATTGTTTATTGAAGATAAAACTTTTAATTTTGTTATTGCTTGGTGTATATATGCCTGTTTTCCTAAAGTTGAGAAACATATACCTAAATTGTTTTGTTTTATGAAGTTTTTATGCTTGGAAAAGTTAGTTAAAAGCTTATGAGAAAGTTTTACATTATGATTTACTTAACCAAAAGAATACTAAAATATGAAAACACAAAGTTTGTTGATTATAAAATAAACTAAAACATGTTTGAAATTATATGCATAATATGCTTGCAAATAAGTTTGATCAATATGCTTGTCATTTCCTAAACTTATGATACCAAAGATACTATTCTATACTAAAAATATAATTATCCATTGAGATAGGATGATAATAATTATGCTGATATACTACCCACTATGAATTTCGTTCTTATGATGAGAATGCCCATATTTTATGCTTTTCTATTGATAATAAGCTTTCTAATTATAAATAGTATTATCAAAATGATGTTACTAAACTTATGATGAACTTATGATTTTCTTTCTTTCACAAATAAAAAGAAATCTATTATGATGAACAATTATGAAGAACATTATGAAATGATGAATATTTTGAACAAAATGATTTTTTGTTTACAACAATTATGATGGTATACTTTTAAAAGAAAGAAACATACATGATATAAATATGATCATGAAAAATATGAAGAACATGAAAATATGATACAATATGATGATGATTATATTGACTTTCCATATGATGAGGAAGAGGAATTTTCATAATCCAGATATGAATTTTTAAAGATACAAGTTAAAAATACTATGAACATTATGATTTTTCCTAAAACATAAAAAAAAAAAAAAAAAAAGTTGAAAAACCTATTGTAAAATTAAGAATGCATTATTTATAACAATTATTACTACTATGAATTTCTTATGATGAAATTTGTGACATGAAGAAGATGAATCTGATAAAATATATGAATTTATATTTGCAAGATAAATGATAATGAAGATTACTTGTTTTGTAGCTTCTACTTTATGAGTGCTTACAGGGTCTGAAGATGAATTGATCAAAGTAATTGAAGATTTTTTGCCAAAAGTTCTGATGAACTTAAAGAGAGCTGAAGATGGAGTTAATATAGATTAGGTGAAAAAGTTCTAAACCTGATTTATGTTTCAATTTATTATGAAAGTTCATGCATTTCATGATAGAATATGTACAGTCTTCAGATAGGTTAAGAAAATTCTTAAAATTATGAAAGTAGAATTTACACTGAAGTAGGAATGTGTTTGAAGAGAAGATAGGGATTAGAGATCTATGGCCGTCAGATGAATAGTTGAAGGAACCCTTAACTTGCAACTCCTAGTAGGAGTAAACTTGTTTTATATAGGTAAGCTTCCTTGAATCTGACCCATTTTGCTAAAGAGATCCTAGTTCCGCTATTAGCTTACCTCTAGATCCTTTGCTCTGATTAGGGGTTAAGCCTTTCCCCTTCACTAAAAAAGTTGCGAAGAAAAATTGAAAGCAGTACATTAATGGTTGCTGCATATGAAAAAAGAGAAAAAAAAAATGTCAAAATGAAAAATTATGATGAAAAAAGAGATGAAAGAAAAATCAAATCGTTTCAATGAATCAGTTGTGGTCTTGAAATCACTTCTGAATTAAAAAGCGGGCTATATAAGGCGGATGTATGCTAGAGGGGAATTAGTTTTTGTATCTTAATGTAAGTTTGGTTAACTTATGAAATTTTTGACTAATGTGTGATTTAATTTTTGCAGGAAAAGAAGTTGTTGATCAAGAAGGGAAGTATTTATCCAAATGTTTTCTTAGTATTATTTAAGGGTTATAGATAAAAATTCAAGGGTTAGTTAAGGGTATATTTATGTTTTGAAAGTAAATGTAAGGATATTTAAGGGTTACATATAGGTTTTGAGCATGAATTATAGGGTTCTAGTTAAAGTTTAAGGTTAACTAAGGGTTAAATATTCATCCTAGTGGGTTATGGAAGGTTAGAAAATAGGTTTATGGGTTAGTTGGAGCTAATTGATGTGGTTTAAAGTTAGTTGTAGGGTAAACATAAGGTTAAATAATTAATTAAGTCAGTTGTAGTCTATAAATAAATTATTAAATAGGTTAATTATATCATATGGAACCTTAGAAATATTATTTAAATAGAAAATTATATTATTTAGTTATTTCCACTAAGCCTAAGGTAATAATTAAAATGGGTTAAATTAAATTTTAGTCTAAGGTAAAGTATTTATTCTAAAAGTTTAGTATTCAATTAAATTATAAAAGAAAAAGAAGTGAAAGGTTAAATTGAAGCTAAAGTCTATGGTCCTTTGAATAATTAAATAAAAGGTTGAAAATTGGGAAAAGATTTATGGGGAAAAATCCCACGCCTAAAAAGTTGTTGGTTGTTGTTGGAGTGAAGAGGATTTCAATTTAGGTAAATTGGTTGAGTTATCTAAAGAGAAATGTAGGCTATGGTGGGCTACTCACATCTATATAAAGAGGGGAGTACGTGCTCACAAGTTCATGTGTTTTATTTCAGATGTGTTTTATTTTCAGATCTGATTTTCAGAAGAATTGTAGCCTCTTGGTGAACTGAAGGCCTGTTGCCCTCTTTCATATATGTGTTTTTTTTCAGCTATTGGCGAACTGGAGATACACATGTGACCTGAAGTTTGAAAAGCAGAGATTGTCCTTAGTTTGAAACTTTATTAGCTTGTATAGGCTATCTTTTAGACTGTCATTTATAAACATCATCCTTGAGGTTGTATAGGACTTTGGTTATTAATTTACTATCATCTTTTATGTCTAAAGAAAGTTCTTCGAATAGTTCCTTTCTACCTTCATCAACTTTTGAATTGTTGTTTCCAAAACCAATAGAAGATAAAGAATCAATAAAAGAAGTAATAGTAGAAGAATCTTTGCACGATCCTAGGACAACTATAACTTTACTTTCTACTGTTCCTCCTAGTGTTAGTGAAGAAAATTTCCCTCCAACTGTAGATAGAAACTTAGATACCTTCCAAGAAGAAACAAACGAAACTATAAAAGATCAAATAGTTAGTGAAAAGATTATTCCACCTTCTTATTTTGACGCAGTTGAACTTTATAGGAACGCTTCACCCTACGGACCTTAGGAAAAGTTATACTTGTACCTGTCCTGCATAGTCACCCTGCGTGCGCCGTTAGCGAGGCGACTGAATTGATCCGCCAGTCGTCAGAAATCGCGCCCACACCGCTAATACCTTCTCTCTAATGAAGTGATGACATACCTCAATATACTTTGTTCTAGCATGGAAAATAGGATTGTGTGCTAAGTGTATGTACTAAGATTATCACAATAGATGGTGATAGGCTTTTGCACTTCCACACCTAAATCTACAAGTAGAATCTCTAGCCATGATGCCTCACATGCTAGCATTACATCACCTCTATACTTAGCCTCTATACTCAACAAAGCAACAATGGGTTGCTTCTTACTGCTTGATGTAATAGCTGCACTCCCAAGTGAGAATAGAAAACTATTAGTAGATCTTCTATCTAGAATGCCACTAGACCAATTTGCATTGGTGTATCCATGAACCTACAAATCTATACCAGCTTCACAAAACAATGCATAATCCAAAGTAGCATGCACAATAGTGTAGCTTAGATCAGGACTTGTAATTGTGAGATATATCAACCTTCCCGCAATTTTCATGTACATAGTAGCATTTTCCAATGCTTCACGTGATGTAGTATCCAACTTCAAATTGTGATCTAGTGGCATAGAAATTGGCTTCCAATCAGCCATACCATAATTTTGTAGCATATTCAAGGCATATTGCCTTTGTGACATCCATATACCTATTTCTGTATGTATAAACTCAATGCCCAAGAAGTAGCATAGCACACCAAGATCTTTCATGTCAAATTCCTACATAAGGAGTTTCTTTACCTCTTTAGTGCTTGCTTCATTATCACCTCCTACAATCAAGTCATCAACATAAATAGCCACAATTGTGATGCCATCATCACCTTTTCTTGCATACAATGAATGATCTGCATCACACATAGAAAACCAAATGGTGGTTAAGTAATTAGCAATCCTTGCATGACATGCACGAGGAGCTTGCTTAAGTCGATACAAAGCCTTTTTGCAACTTGCAAACATATTCTGGGTGCTTTGAATCTTCATATCATTGTGATTGTTCCATATATACTTCTTCCTATAACTCACCATGCAGGAAATCATTCTTCATATCCATCTGATGTAAAGTCCATCCTTTTGCTATAGCTAATGTGACAAGCATTCTGACAGTAGACATTTTAGCTACAGGTCTAAATGTTTCCTCATAATCAATGCCATATGTTTGTGCATATCCTTTTGCTACCAATCGTGCTTTGTACCTACTTATGCTACCATCAACATTGTGCTTTACCTTGTAAATCCACTTGCATCCTATGGGTTTCTTTCCTTGTGGCAATGGAACCAACTTCCATGTTTTGTTTCCATAAAGTGCAGCCATCTCCTCATCCATAGCTTTTTCCCAATCTGCATTTCCAATTGCATCTTCAAAACAAGAAGGTTCAACATCTTGCATTACCTTGGTCATGTAGGCATTATGAAGAGCCATATAACTTTCATACATCAATCGTTGCATTGAATTCCCCATCCTCTCAAATCTTCTTGGTCCTAGGTCACTTCTCTTTATATCATCTACATGTGCCTTTCTTACTCCTATATTCTTCACAGAGGGCAATCCAAGTTCCTCATCAAGACTCTTTTCTGAATCGCTTGAATCTCCATCAACATCTTCAAAACCTACACATGTTTTACTACAAGCAGAAAGATTTTCTTTATCTTTCTTGGATGTATCTGATGAAATTTCTTGATTGAAATTTCCATGCAATCTTCCACTCCATGGATTTGAGTTGGAACTATTGCTTGGTGATGCATCCGTTCCATTCAAAACTTGAGATTTTGCACTTCATTTTCAGCATTTTCTTTGTCATTTGGTTCAAAATTCAGTCCTTCTTTGGCATCTACATAAAAGCTTGACATTTCATCAAATACCACATCTCTGCTTACCCTCACTTGTCGTGTGAGTGGGTTATAATATTTATATCCCTTTTTCTCAAGGGAGTACCCAATGAAGATACATTTTTATAATTTTGGATCAAGGTTTATCCTCAACTCATGTGGAACATGTACATATGCAATACAGCCAAATACTTTCGTATGTGATAAGTTTGGCTTTTTACCTGTAAACTTCTCTTCTGGTGTAACTTGATGTACGATGGCAGTCGGATTTCTTTTCATGATGTGTACTGCAATATGCACAGCTTCTACCAAATAAAAATGAGAAATATTCTTCTTAGCCATCAAAGCTCTTTCTATTTCTGCAATATGTCTATTTTTGCATTCAGGAATGCCTCTATTGTGGTTTGTACCTGCATGAAAACTGACGTCAAATTCCATGGATTCTAAGAAAGTTGCTAAAATCATTTGACATGTATTCACCTCCTCCATCAGACCTTAATGCCTTAATATACTTTCTTGTTAGCTTTTCCACCATGGCCTTCAAATTTTGAAAGTGAGTGATCACCTCACTCTCCTCTTTCATGAAATATACCCATACTTTTTGTGTATGGTCATCAATGAAAGTAACCTAAAACCTAGAATCACCCATAGGTGTGGTCTTTGCATGACCCCAAACATTTGTATGTACTATTTCTAGTACATTCTCACTACCATGCTTGTCATGCAAAAATGATGCTCTTGACTTTTTACCAAATTGACATGCTACACATACCTTTTACATTTCTACAACTTTGAAATTTGGTAGTCCATTGACAATCTCCTTTGATTGCATCAATTTTAGCCTCTGCAAGTTTGCATGTCCAATTCATTTGTGCCAGATCTCTATATTAGCAATAACTCCTACACCTTTTGCAAACATGGCTGCATTCAGTTCAGGAATTTTCACACTTAAGTTGAACATCCTACCAAATTTGTTTCCTTCGGCAATTAATCTTCCATCGTGTTTGTACTCTTCTACATATAGCCCATCAACATTGAACCTGACTTGTAATCCTTGGTCAACCATTTGTCTAACAGAAACTAGATTCTTTGTTATATTTGGAACATGCATCACATCAACAAGGTTTTAGCTTTCCATCCTCCATAGACATGCTATCTTTCTTCTATGCTCAATAGGGTGTGATGTGTCATCACCTGTTTCAACATATCCAGGAACTAGCAATTTTTGCAAAGTACTAAACCATTCCACATGACTGGCCATGTGATTTGAAGCACTTGAATCGCCATATTAGACATTATCATTCGATTTTGAAACATCAAGAGACATCCTATTCATCATGTGATATTCAACCATGAACAACTTCTCAAAATCATCTACACTTGTGGATGCATAGTTGTTTCGCTGCCTTCTGTTATTTGGATTCTTCAACCTGCAATCACATTCAAAGTGTCTAGTTTGACCACAATTCTAGCATCCTTTATTGTCATTACTTGAATCATTTCTTTGGAAATTTATGTGTCCTCTTTGGCTCCCCCTGCCTTGAAACTATCCTCTACCTCCGGCATGATTTTGTTGTTGACCTTGGTCTTGGTTATTGTGTCCTCTTCCACTTCCGAAGCCTCTACCTCTGCAGAAGTAGAATAACTACTATGAACTAGGTTTTCCTTAGGATTTTGAGTCCTCATCAAGATTTTCTTCAATAATCAACATGGACACCAAATTAGCAAAATTTGAGATATTTTCCTTGGTCAGAATGGACGCTCTGACTTACTTATATGCAACTCCAAACAAAGGCATACTTCCACTTTATCATCATCATCTACATTCACACCAAAATATGCAAGTGAATCACATATGCTTTTGATTTTTAGGGTGTAGTCACTTACCACATGCCCTTTTTCTCGAGTGTATGCAGCTCGTTCTTGAGTTGCAATTTATGTGCCTTTGTATTGGTCTCATACAATGTGACCAGACTGTTCCAAGCCTCTTTAGGAGTCTTGGCATCTTGTATGTGCCCAATCATGCTATCATGTATGCTAACAGACAGCCAATACATTACCTTTTGTATTCCGAGATTCCATTCTTCATACACTCTTAAGTAGTCTACAATCTGATTCCTCTCTGGTAATTATGTGGAGCATTTTCATTCTCTCCTTCCATATACTTCGAGTAGTCTTTTTCCATTAGGGAATTTATCATTCTGAATCTCCAAGCATGGAAATTGTTCTTGTATAGCTTATCGCTCATAAACTGACTCATTCTATCTGTCTTTGCCATTTCTGTAGCAATCCACACACTCCAAAAACACTACAAGCAGTATTTCTACTTGAACACTGTTGCACTTTGATGTGACAGTTCGATCTCATAAAAACATAGTTTTGGTGTATCAACAGAACACAAAATTGCTTGAAATCCTAGATCTGGAATATATGAGTGTGCTGAACAAGACGCAAGTTATAGTTTTGAAAACTGACCTGATTTTTCTATGGGTCCCACCTTGCGGGCTCAAAACAGAGGTCGAGATGGCTCTCGAACTTTGATGTGATAAAAATGAATGACCCTAAAGGGATAACTCATGAAAATATTTTGAGGCCTTCTACGTCGCGCCAGTTTTCATAGCAATCTGAGGTTGTTTGTGAATTGCACTTTCTCCATGCCTTCTCGTGTACTCTTCATCGTCGACCTTCTCCACGAGCTCTCTACAGCCACACTAGCTCTGATACCATGTCACGAGGAAGGAGATAAGGAAGAGAGCTCACACACACACTCTCACAATCAAAGAGAAGCACACACACAAATTGAGGCAAGAAAGAATGATCTTCTTCTTCTTCTTCTATTACATAAAAGGAATGTACAATAGTGAACTAAAAACAAACAGTGCCATATATAAAGAAAAGTACATGAGGAAAATCCTAATGTCTGCAAATGAGTGAGCTAGCAAGAAATAAATGTGCCATCACTCTTAGTAGATAAATCTAGTAAAGCTCAATGAAGTATCCTACATCTCCAGACCATGCCTGATGTACATTATACTGCCATCTAGTGCTAATGTCATAGTGGAGCCCTAGGGTACCTATGCATGCCTTCATAGTGCCTCTGCTATGCTCTCACCAGCTAGAGGTGGTATAGGTGTCTTAAAAATAAATAAATCAAAATGAATCAAATTTTTTTTTTTATAAGATCATTAAAAATATTAAATTGTAATAAGAAAACAAACCTATGTGTAGACTATTGTCTTCCTGTAGATGGAGTGACGGAGGAGCCTTCCTCCGACTGTTGTATAAGCATCTGAATCATGTAGTCTAATTCCTCATGGGGCATGTCTACATACTCACTCGAGAGCTTGGGATATGCAGGTGTAGTAGAAGACATTGAGAGAGAGAGAGAGAGAGTGATATGAACCCTAGCAGAGAGTCATTGCACTAGAGAAAACAATAAAGCAAAGAATTCCTAACGGCTCATAAACTAGGTGGTGTAGAGATAGAGAGAGAGAGAGAAGAAGAAGAAGAAGAAGAAGAAGAAGAAGATCACACGGGAAAAATAAATCATAGTAGGATGATCATGAGAGGATTTTGCACACACACACATAGAGAGAGAGACGAGGGGAGAGAGAGAGAGAGAGAGAGAGAGAGAGAGAGAGCGAGAGAGCGAATGAATGAGGCTTGGAGCACATAGATCGAGATAGATGAAGACATGGAATGTCAAGAGAGAGAGATAGGGATACAATATAACTAATGAGTCATATGAATACAAACACAATACCTAAGTAATGATATTCCTAATCAATGATTTTTTTTAATGCAAAACATGAATGATATCTTCTTAATCCTCTCTTTATCCCATATCCCACAAAAATGATTAACCTCACGCAATCCCCAAAAGTTTCCATCATGAATATACAAGTTATGGGGATTCCTAAAATACGTCTAGCGATTAACACCATAAATAACCTGTACAAGTTTATACATTTATGAAAAATGGTTCTAAATGAACCTACACAAATAATGATCCTAACGCAAGCTAAATCCAATTGAAATAGCCTAAAAGACTACAAGGTAAAGTCTTTGATCATTTCCAAGATTCTTTTCATGTCATAAACTATAACACATGCAAAAAGAATAGAGAATCCGAAGTACCTAAAAAACTCCAAAAATCATAGTGTTTGGTAGAAACGTGACGCTCTAAGTTAGCTTTAACCTCCATGTTGAATTAGTGCAATTGGACTTGTGACCATGAATTTATGGTCAAGCCTCTACAAGTATGCACCTATGTGCATGAGTGACACATACCTTCCAAGAACCTATCCATAGACTAACCAAATAAATTCTAATGGACTGATACATCTTGATAAAACTTGAACCAAAGCCCACCTCTTGGATAGATAGGAGAATAAAGTCCCACTCTAGCTTATCGTAAGTTTTATCAATGTAAACATTTCAAAAATCAAGTTTTGGGAGGACCCTTTAGCGTATTCAAGGCCTTCCCTTTGATGAAACCCTTGTAATACTCATGGATCCATGAATGAAGATGGTTTGCAATGTGTTAGCAATAAGCTTGCGACGATTTTCAGTTGTAGGGATGGGCTATGAGTTTTTTGTTATATTCTTGCTATCTTTCTTGTGAATTAACTTAATGAGACCTTCATTCACACATTTGGCAATGTAGTTTGCAATGTGTTGGCAATAAGCTTGCGACAATTTTCAAGTGTAGGGATGGGCTATGAGTTTTTGTTGTATTCTTGCTATCTTTCTTGTGAATCAACTTAATGAAGCCTTCACTCACACATTTGGCAAGGGCCTCAAAGGTGAAAACCTCCATTCAAACCATAAAAAATCGATCTCTAAGGTTTTCCTTGAAAGCTTGAAAGAATTTGTTGGCAATACCATATGTTGAGACGTGGGATTTCACATTTGGGAAGTGTGTTGATTACTTCCTTGTTTTTGCTAATAATAAGTAGCTTGTCAAGTCTATGAGAAATATCTTGTGGAAACTTTTTGGTTTTGACTTTAGATATAAGAATTCGTAATAAATTCATGATTTCCTCTTGTGAAGTACATTACAAACCATTTATATTGATCATCTTCAAGAGAAACTCTTTGACCTACTTCTTCTTTACAGCTTGCGCTTTTCTTTGGAAGGCTTGTCAATCTTTCTAGCCCATCATTCTCAAAAGAACACTTGCAACTTCGTTCCATTGATTTCCTCTTCCTATCTAAGTTGGCTCTTTATTTTTAGGAGTCCCTTTTGTAGATGGGTCTCGACTCTCTTAACTTTGCTTTCCAAGCAAATGAGCCTTCTATACAACTTCTCCCTTCTCTGCTTATCACTCATACCTATGATTTCCTTGATTGCCTTACTACCTTTTTCCTTGCAAGTGGTCCCAAGTCAATCACAAAAAACTTTTTTCAAGTGTTCCTATAACATTATCCCTTATTGCATCAATGAGCTTTGCTGCAAGAGTAGCTTGGATAGTGACGTTTTAGACTCCCCGACTTTCTAATGGGCTTCAATATTTTCTCTACTCAAAATTGGGAGTGGATCATGGCTTTGCACATATGTTGCCTTCCTAAAAGAGAGGGTGGTCTTGGCATCCTTTGTCCTCCAAAGATGGAAAAAAAACATGTCTACTAAAATGGACATGCAGATCAAGAGGCTCTATGGACTACTGTGTTTGTCAATAAAAAGGAATGTTGATTCTATATTTTTGGATTATTACATGTCTTGGTTGATTTGGGACATTATACTCTTCAATTTTGTTTATATCTCTGTTGGAAGTCCTCTAATATGCAATATGTGGAGCTCTTGGTTTGAATTAGAACATAAGTATGCGTGTACCGAAATTTTTAAGAATAGCGTTAAATTTTATCTTCAAGCAGCTAGTTGGAAAGGTGGCTTGCTTTCCGAAAATAATTTTAGACTCTCCATTAAGCAACGTCGATGTCATAAGAATGGAGACTTGCAACACATCTTCATGAATTGCAAGATTAATAAGAATTTTTTGCGATCTACTCCATGCTTATTATCATATCATCTTCCCTCACAAGCTTGGATACTAAAAAATGTTGGTTGATTCATGGTATGGGTTTGATGTATCCCTATGGCATATTTGGAGAGGGGAAGTTCTTTGGTATATACAAGAAACTAGAAATATTGTTAAGTTTTAGTAGCTATATAAATTTTTGTATACCCGTCATTTTGCTCTAAAAAGAACTAGAATGAATTGCCTCAATCATATCAAGGATGTTGTATCTATGGAATGTAAATTGTATTTTGTGCTTCACTCCTACCCTCCAACAAATGGAGAGGTCAGCTATTAGCTTTGTATAGCCTCGCCAAATCGGACCTGATGTACTCTATACTATAGCCATTTGGAAGTTGATATAGAAGCTTATTGTTGATACCGTACTCCTTTCCTTAATACCATAATTCTTTGCTTAAAAGGGAAACACATATACATATCATTTATAATTCATAGAAGAATACGGACAAATCCAATGATAGAGAAAACGGCCTTGCAAAGCATGTGACGAAAGATGGATTCTAGAAGATCTTGACAACCTCATTCACATCTTTAGTTTTCTGTAGCGGTATACCTAAAGAAAATAGATCCTCATATTCGCCAAGATTGGATATTTCCATGCACACTGCTTTATTAAGTAAGGATATGCAAATACAACATTTTTTTTAACATAAAAGGAAGTTCGGCCAAGGCCTACTCTCCCAGACTTTAATTAAAGAAGAAAAGGAAGTTACAAGTGAATGTGACTAGTGCCCATGGGACCCCCTGAATCCCGTATAGTAGGGATGGATCATGCTGGCCTATAGGGTGTTACAAAGGAGGTTAACAATCCTCCCGTTCCCTTCATGCAGAATCCACTTGGATTTGAGCTTTTTATTCTCGATGAGAAACACTTTAGGATGCCTAAAGGGCAGATAACTCTTACAATCGGAGATTCTTTTGCCAAGGAGGAATAGAGACTTCTCGATCGACCACTCTTTGGAAGGGTGTCCAAAATTCGTGGCACACAACTCCCGCCAGATCTTCCAAAGGATTTCCCCTCTTATCGCATTCCAAAGTGTTGCTGAGAAGCCAATCGCTTCACCAAGCAATGCTTGCTTCTAGGTGATTTGCACTTGTAGTCTCAAGATCTTCTTGAGGTTTGCTAGAGTAAGAGCGACTTGGGGCAAGCAAAGAAGATGTGACCAAGGTTCTAGATGTTAGGTGGCATCATTTACACCATGGAAGAGCCCCATAGATTTTGTTGGCCACGATGAAGAATTTGCCACATGAGAATCAATTTTTTGATCTCAATGAGTGGATGCCATAAGGACATGAACTTCAAATCCCAATGCAGTCTTGTCCAAGTCAAGCGCCACTTCTGGTTTAGTGTGATGTGAAAGTCTGTGTTCACCTTGATTCTAGGAATTTTGGCAAGGCAATTGCTGTTGTGCCACCTAAGATCGTGATGACAAGGTGGGTCCTCCCCAATGAGGTGATGAGTTTTTGAACGTTCCACAGTGAGACATTTGCTCTTTAGAAGAGTCCATTCTTCATGGTTCACTCTTAGTTCAGGGCCTATGTCCTCAAAACTCATCCTCACACTAGTTTCTTGTTTCTAGAGGTGTTTCCACTATCTAAAACCCCTGTTTCAAAGCCTCTTAGTAGTTTGGTGGTTCCAAGAGGCCACACTTCTGATGCCTGTGGTCGGGAACCAAATTGAGTCATTTTGTCTTATACTGGCAGCCCATTTCCAATCTTTGCTGACTTTGACAAATTGTTTGAACTTATTCGAGCTCTTGCATAGGGAGCAAGCCAGATTCGAGCCTTTTGGTGAAATTGAAATAGTGGAGAATAATAGGGTAAGGAGGTCCAAGTCCTACCAACTAAGGAGACCCACCAACGTAGGCAAGTTCTTGCTCCTGAAGGTGAGCTTGGCCTAAGAGGACTCGTAGTTACACCAAGCCCTGATGATCCACTTTGCTGCCAACTTCTTGGCCATGCCTTCAATATCCATAATGCCTAGCCCTCCACACTCTTTTGGGCTAACGCACATAGAACACTTAATTTTGGGAACCCCTCTCCTATTGAAGTCTCCCATCCAAAGAAAGTTTCTACAAATTCTTTCCAGTTTGCTAAGCTCTATATCTTTCAGTCTCCAACATGAGAAAAAGTAAATGGTTGAGGAGAGGAGGAAGGTATTGATTACCATTGCATGACTAGTGAGGTTGATTTGCATGCCCTTCCAATACGCTAACTTGTAGTCAATTTTAGAAAGGATCCAATCCTATCTTTGCGCCATCGAGACCCCAAATCCCATCGAAATACTGAGCAGTCGGAAGACCTATCCCCAGGGATAGTTGGCAACCATGATCGACCAAAAGTTGGGGAGATGGTCTGATGATAGCCCAAAAAGCAGTTTTGGGGTGGCTGGTTCTAGAACCTGATGCCTCACAAAAGGTGTTAAGAGATAGACCGTTAATATGTCCCATGTTCACGTGATGCTGCAGTAGGCAACTGAGTCCTTCCCTGCAGATAGTGAAGAGCAGAGGGGCCAATGGACAACCTTGCATGATAGATCGTTTTAATCTGATGGCCTTCGATAGCTGACCCTTGATGTTAATTTGCATCGATGCGTTCCTTAGCAAAGTGACGATCATCTTGGTGAATTTCTGACTGCACCTGGAGTCTTTGAGGGATTGGAGAACAAAGTCCGATTCAAACCTATCATATGCCTTGTCAAAGTCGACTTTGAGCAATACTATGTGTTGCTGAGACTCTTTGGCATAATCGATGCCTTCCCTGATGTCAATGATAGCTTCTAGTATGGATCTACCCTTGATGAATCCTTTTTGGTCCTCACTAAGCCAACCCTTCAAGTGGCGTGAAAGTCTATTGGCAATGACTTTCGCAAGGATCTTGTATCCTGTTTGGAGCATCTTGATTGGGTGCCAGTTTGCAATCTTATTCTTGCTACCTTTTTTATGGATAAGCTTGATGACACCATTATGGAGGCATTTGGGGAGGGCACCAAAATCCAAGGCCTCTTGCCAAAGCAAGTGCAAGGAGGTGGCTCATTCTTATCCTAGAGGCACTACGAGAGCCTACTTGAGTACAACATGATAGAGGTGCATCTAATTTGCTGTCACGCGAAGTCTGCACTAGCCATTTTGGCATAGTTTTTGTCTGCTCAATCTCAGCTCCCTCATCAACAAGTGCATCATGTAAATCTGCATCAGAAATGGGATGATCTGCATCATCACATGAAACTTGCAAAGGCTGAGAAGTTGCCTCATTAGGACCAGCACTAGACTATCCACTTGTAAAAAGAGGCAGCAAAGTATCATACATGTCTTTGGAGCTAACAGATGTCTCCTTGGTACATGAAAGCAATGGCTGAATAGCATCTTCCAAAAAAACAACATCACGGCTAACTAGAATGCATTTCGTTTGTGGATGATACAGACGATAGCCTTTACTTTCAGAATTGTATCCAACAAAAATACATTTCATTGCTTTATCATCCAATTTTTTTGCGATGTTGTTTAGGCACTAATGCATATGCCAGACAACCAAAAATACAGAGATGAGCAACAGATGGCTTGTGACCATGTCGAGCCTCATATGGAGTGATAGACTGCAGCACTTTAGTGGGAAACCTATTAAGTACATATGCTGCACACATGATAGCCTCAAGCGAGAAACTGTGGTAAAGCCTGACTCTTGACCATACACCTTGCCATCTCCATGAGTGACCTGTTCTTTCGTTCAGCAACTCCATTCTGTTGAGGTGTATGCGACATTGTACACTGATGTTTTATCCCACGTTTACCCAGAAATGCATTAAAGTCAGAAGACATATATTCCCCCACTCGATCAGAATGAAGGGTGCCCATTTTACATGCTGATAGATTTTCAGCCAAAACCAGAAATTGTTTGAAGCACATAAACACTTTAGACTTTGCCTTCGATGGATATACCCATGCATGCCTAGAAAAATCATCGATGAAAGTCACAAAGTAAAGATAGTTCCCAAAAGAAGGTGTCTGTCTACATAGGACCATAGACATCACTATGTACAAGCTGTAATTTTTTAGTAGCCCGAATTGAACCATCTTTTGGAATGGAAGAACGCTGCATTTTGCCCAAATTACAACCTTCACAAACATGTTTTCCAGGTGCCTCAAGTTTGGGCAAAGAGGACACTATTTCAAATTTCCATAGGTATAGTGAAATAGAAAAATTCAGATGACCAAAGTGTGCATGCCAAAGCTTTGCATCTGACAGAATCATGTAGTGCACATGCCAAATCATTTATAGATCTTTCATAGTCCACGAGCTTATACAACCCATGACATACAATGCCAGAAGCAATAGTGACATCGCCATTTGCCACATCATGAACTGAACATTTGTCATCAGTGAATTTCACAGCTAAGCCAATCTTGGCCAATGCAAAAACTGATAACAGATTTTTCTTGATCCCTGGCACAAACAAAGCATCTAACAAAGTGAAAGAACTACCATCAGCAATAGTCAAAATGATCTTACCAACTCCCATAATAGGATAGGAGTTGTTGGCGCATGTAACAGTATTCCCTGTAGGGGCAGGCTCAAGTGAAGAGAAGAAACTGCGCTGCGAGGTATATGTTTGGTCGCCCCACTATCAAAGTACCAAACATCTGAGTCTACTATAGACATGCACTGCTCATGAGAAGATGGGTCCAAACTACAAACAATAGTAAACGCCCATTCTTCTTCCTGCACAAGAATAGCAGACTCTGTTTTTGATGTAAAGGCCTTTGCAACAACCATTCTGGCCTCTTTCTTCTTTGCCTCTTTAGCAACCAGTTTTGGATAGCTCTTGATGACATGATCATTTGCTTTATAATGTTTGCAAAACAATTTCTGCTTTTTCTGATTTCTTCTCATATTTGTCTTCCTTCTTCGAATGTGCACCATTTGCAGATTTCTGCTTACTACTAGAAGAGCTCCATTTACCTTTGCCCTTTTAATTAGCTAGGAAATCTTGATATGCAACATGCATAATAGACCCGTTCTACCTAGACTGGTCTTCCTGCAACAAAACAGAGACTAACTCCTCAAATGACAAGGTGTTTCGATTGCCTTTCATCATCAAACAAAGAGTAGAAGCAAAACTCTAATATGAGTTAAGAAGACCATTCAGAATGGTTTGCACAAGTGAGCTATCTGGTATAACTTCATTAGCAGAAATCAATTGTTCTTTCAAATCCTTGATCTTTGTGAGAAAATTGTCCATAGAATCACCTTCATTCATGTGCTCACTCTCCAATTGTTTTTGGAGGTAAGCAACACGAGCCTCATTCCTAGCTTGGTACAACAAGGTAAGTGTATCCCAAGCATCCTTAGCTGTCTTGCAAGAGCGAATATGGGGAATAATAGCACGTTTGACATACAAAGCTATCAATGCATGTGCCTCAGCATCTCTGCCATCTCAACGAATTTGCTCTACAGTAGGTGCAATAGAAATAACAACACAAACAGGAATCTATAGAATATCATCATCTTCGACACCATCTCCATCAGCTCGAGCCCCTGTATTTGCAGTACCTGTATTCACAGGTGTAACAGGACATCTTTCAACACCCTTCACAATATTCCACAATCCTTTTGCAACCAATACATGATGCATCATATAAGCCCACAAATGGGTAGTTGGTACCATCCAACTTATCCTCAACAACCAACATACGAAATACATCGCTGCTTTCAGCCATGGCCGGTGACTAAAATACCTTGATGCAGAAAATTGACTGTATCTCAAAACATTGAACAGAATTGTCGAGACAAATTCTGCTAAACCTGTAGCAGTCTTCCAGATGCTTATACTGGCGAACCGAAACTGGTATATACCTTTGGCACAAAAAGATGAAATAGCCTACACAAGCACTGCGATAGTGCATTCGGAGGCTGAAACGAGCTCTGATTGCTATTTTGGCACCATAAAGGAAAGCCTTTTTTATCTCTAAAACACTTTGAGTATGCTTATCAAATTTTTTGTGATTCTCACATGGCAACCAGAGAGGTGGAGACAACATCCTAGATGAAGCAACGACCTGCTCTGATACCAATTGTTGGAGTTAGACGTGTTTGGAAGCACGCGAACAACACAAGGAAGAAGAAGAAGCTTGGAGCACAACACACAATACTGAATGTATTACCACTAGAATGTACAAAGTTAAGTGGCCCATTAGGGCAATAGGCATATACACAAGCCGGGGGAAAAAGACCTCCTAAAGAGGGAAAAAAGTGCCCCGATGGTCCTAGACTGTTCACACATATCACTACGTAAATATATCAACATTGAATAATATTGTTTATTTAACCTTTCTTATCACTAGAAGAGGTCACCATGTTAAAGTCACCCTGAATCTTGGATATCTCCTTCCAACAATTAGTCCCATCAGAATGGTTATTAGTAACATAAAACATTCACTAGAGTGTAATCTAACCGCCATTTATATTTAAAAACAATCCATTGATTACAAGGGCTTATGAAAACTTTTGAAACGAGATGATTAATACCATTAGAGATACCAATGGACGCTCCTCCATTTCCTTCACCATGAGAAGTGGAATACGAGTAGTGTTTGAAAGAAGCAATTTTGAGGCTTGCCTGCAACTTAAAGCCATTCACTTTTAGTTCCTGGAGAAAGATAATATCAAGAACCAAGGACATATCCTTAAGCCACTTGTTCAGCACTTTGGCTCTAATCGGGTCAATAAAACTTTTGTCATTAGAAGTTAATAAATGATTTTATCCATTATAAAAAGGTAGTAAAAGAAGAAGCAATAACACAACATCTTGCTTTCTTTTCTCTTTAGAAGGCAACCAAGCAAAGTGACTTCGTGATAAGCTTCATAAAGTATTTTAAAATCATTTTTTGTGTTTTCTGTGGTTAAAGGTGAACCAAATCTTTGATGCATCGATGGCACCTCTTGCACCAAAGAGGAACCCCACAAATTTTGTTAGCCCTTGCATTGGACTAGATACCCTTATGCAAGATCTAACACATGAGCACAGACTTTTTGATCTCAATTAGGGGGTGCCAAATAGACATGAACCTAAATTCCCATCAAAGTTTGGTCCAAGAAAGGCACCACATCTTGTTGAGGGTGTGAAGGACATCTAAGTTCTCTTTGAAGTTGGGGATTCTGGATAGTTTCTTACCATTGCTCCATTTGAGGCCCTCTAGGCAAGGAAGATCCTGAAGGTGAGTAGTTGAGCGGTCCCATGCTAAACATCTGCCTTGAAGAAGAGTCCATTCCTCGAGGGTAACTCTATGTCTTGGGTCCAAGTCTTCGAACCTAATCCATTGGCCAGTTTCTTATTTCCAGAGCTGTTTCCACTTCTTGAACCCCTTGTTCCATAACTCCTTAGCAATTTGGAGGTTCCATGACCCCACCCCCTAATGTCGTTGATCGGGAACCAGATCGAAAAAGTTTTAAAAGCCTTTAAATGTTAGAATTAAAGAAAATTAAACACTTTAAAGAAAATGTCGCAGGCTGTTAAGGCAGCTGGTTGGGCCTCTCGCCTCTTGAGGCAGGGGCGAGGGTTCAATCCCTGCCGGCCACTTGTAAGGGACATGTATAACCTGTAATGATGAAGCATATGGCTGATGCACCATCGTTTGACTAGCTCTGTGGTAGTTGTGACCGCCGTTCAACCCAGTCTTGTAAACCCTTGTTCTTGTGGGATAAGGGGGGTCCCATGGGTACTATGCCCTTCCTTGTACAATTGCAATTTCAAAGTTACAGTCCGGGGGAGTAAGCCTCAGCCAAACCTCCATTAAAAAAAAAAAACTTGAGCATTTAAAGTCAAGTGTACCTTGAGAAGATGACATAATAATGCTACTGTACAACTTGGATCCTCCGAGTATGTGGATGGGCATTGGGTAGTCTATTCAAAAGACAAACTCAAGTCGAAACTGGTGAATCGTGATGCCTTGTACTCTACTTTCTTAATACAAATTCAAATTGCATCTAAAAGAAAAAGAAGGCTGTGTGGTTCTTCACCCTTAAGGTGAGTGATGCCTTGTACTCTACTTTCTTAATACAAATTCAAATTGCATCTAAAAGAAAAGAAGGCTGTGTGGTTCTTCGCCCTTAAGGTGAGGGACCATCAGTCATTATGGAGTAACATAAGTTATATAGCCCAACTGGAATTTTAATACCTGTACTACACTTGACTTTACTAATAAATTTAAAGTTTGTGTGGAAACATGTCCAAAATCAGCATATGTAGGCTGTTACCTGTAGCTTGAAAGAAAAGGAAATAATATAAATTATGGGGCGATGGCAGGCTGCAGGGGTGGTGTAAATGAACAGGGAATTTGGAATAAAGGAAGTGAATATTGTGGGAACACTGGCCTGCCTTCATTCAAGCAAGCAAAGCCTTTACTGCCGGAATGAATGAATGGCGTCTGGCATCATCATCTACCCAGTGCCCTCTTCAATGCCCTTCCACTTCCAGGCTCCAGCTCGTTCGTCTCTCTCTATCACACACACACGGAGAGCTGCGCATGCGTCTCATCCGCTTTGTAAATGCATCGGCGACGTCACACAGACGGTTCCTGCCACCAACTTATTGTGCATCATTGTCTCTAACATTAAAGTTCCGTAGCAAAACTAAGAGCTCGCCTTTGCTGCACATTGATGCCTCTTAACACCTCTCTCTCTCTCTCTCTCTCTCTCTCTCTCTGCTCATCTTCGACCACAAGAAGTCGTACATATAAAATCAGGTGTAAGGTGTTCCTTCCGCATGATGGATTAGTGGGCCGTCTGCATGGAATCGGCGATGGCACGCAGATGATGCGCAGAAGCTATTTTCTCCATTGCTCATGCTTGCCTGTTACAGGAAATCTTTGATTACGGGCGCTTGCATCGGCTGTACATCCATACCTGCATCGTAGGTGCCTCGGTCCTTCTCTTTCACTACCGAAAGAGATGAGCTCTGCGTTCGTAGAAAACAGCTGGGCATCGACCTCCGCGGAAGACAGGAAAGGGGGATGGGACGAGGTGGAGGATAGCAAGTTGATGCTCGATCTGATGCTGAGCCACGTCCATCGCAGCTCGCCTTCGAGCAGTGAGGCAGCCCTGCCGGACGCGACGAGGGGCCGGTTGGAAACTCTCGACCTGTTGGGCGCAGCAGAGGCGGCCTCCACAGGGATGGCGGATATTGATATGAACAACAGAAGAAAAGGGGTCGACAACGAGCGCAATGGCGACATTAGTGCAGTCGCTTTATATTCTGATAGCCTCGACCTTGATGGAGCTCCTCTGCCACCAGGCTGGCAGAAGTGTCTCGACCTGCAGGTAGACGTCCTTCTGCTTATTGTCCTTTTGTCTGTAGGAGCTAAAAAAGGAATTGGGTCACCTTTTTCTTACTTTGTATCAGACGGGCAGAATGTACTACGTCGGCACGCCAAACGACACTTGCGACACCTTGTCAACATCGTCCGGCGTCGTTCTGCAGAGGAATTCATCGGGTCAGTGGCCATCCGCAGCCCGTGGAGGAGCGTCTCCTCCGGATGGCCATGATATGGTCACCATTGCAAAGAGAAGCGTTTCCTGCTTTAGCACACCGAGACTGCAGCCCACGAGAGCGATGGCGGAAGACGGTCCGCCGCCCAGAAACGGCCATGCAGACTCTGCGGTGCTCGGTTTCGATCTGAACTCTCCGCCATCAATCGAAATGTCAGAGGAGGCCGCGCCGTCTGCTTCTGTTTTTCGTGACCCACGAGCGAGTGCTGTCGAGCCATCGGACATGACCACCGCAGGCTGCGCCAACTGCCTTATGTTTGTCATGTACGCCATTGCGGACCCCCGTTGCCCGAATTGCGGCAACACCATCCTCGACTTGCATCAGTGGCCGACGAAGCGGATTAAGTGTTAGTTGACGTATATGTGGCACAGAAGTCTGTGTCTCCATCGATGACGGAACTCCCACTTGTATCTTCTTGTTTTCATCGCGCTGCAGATATCCCCGGTGGGGATTCCTATTCTACTATCATCTGCTCGTACCATTGCATTTCATGTCTAGCGGTTGTTCGACAAGGGCTCTACATTTCACTTTCATTTGCATAATCTCCCGCTCATTTTGTGCTCACCATCGCCCACTTTCGTAGACGAGCGAACAAGCCTCCTGAGCTTCGCTATCGCCTCGCAAGGATGAAGACAACCAGCTCTCTGCAGCTTTGTTAGTTTCATCTAGCATTGATCATCGTTACTGCACTGATGCAAGCTAGTCAATGCATGGATCATCATGTGTATGTCTTCATCATGCCGGCCGATGCATGAAACATGATTTGATGGTCCGTCAAGGACTTACAAATTTGACACTTCGAAGTCTTGTACTCTACAGTTTGCAATGTACACGATTCATCTTAGCTATGTGCGGAATGTCCTTCCCTTATAGCTACTTTGCGTCCCATTATTTTCCCTTGGGGTTTCGTGTACATCTTATGTTCTTGCTTTGTTTCTGTGAAGATCTAAATGTAAAATTACGGAGCTTCTTAGGTTCGCACTGGATTGAAATTTCAGGAATTCTACTTGAGCTTTTGGATTTGTGATACAATCCTTCTATGAAAGGAGTTGCTAAAAACGAAAAAATAGGGTCAAACGAGGATCTCTTGATAGCCTATTCACAACAATGGTGTGAAATTCATGTAGATGTTTTTTTGAAGACATGGATTTTCTGATGTAGTGAGTATTTTTCCCAAGAGTAACACTTTAACTATTTTGGGGTTCTGGGTTGAAATTCTAGCATTCTGTCCCACTGGTCAGCTTATTTAACTACATCTAACTACTCATGTGAGAAATTAAAGGGGTCCTTTGTGTGTATTGGCTTTTCCAAACTTTCAACCTAAAGGATGAGCAGATGAAAAGGTCGAGCTTGAGAAAATAAAAACGATTAAAAAAGGGCATTACTACATCCACTTCCAAACATGCTAATTTATATGTATAGCTGAATTTCATGTCTTGCCTTGTAAACTTCCAGGCGTCCAAAAGAACTCTCGAGTCTCTTCCATTAAAAACTAAAAGGTTTTGAGTGTCTATCGCGCATAAAAGAAATTCTGAAAGGAGAATACATAGAATGGACATGGAATTTTTGAGTTAAGCAGAGCGTCACATCTGATCCTTAATGACATTATATACAAACAATTTGGTTACCTGATGAAAAGCTTTTTTTATTGGCAACAGCCTTCTAGTATATTCATATATATTGTGTGAGAGTACTATGTTTTTTCACAATGGTGATGCCGAATGGCTGGCAAGTGGCCAACTAAACTACGGCTTCCTATTTTACATTGTTGGAAGCTCTGCACTAAAGGACGAGCTTCCATAACAGCTTGTCATATGTAGGGCATCGTTTCCGGTACGGCTTTAAGGAGTTTGTATTTCATGTTTGAACCTTGGGATCATGGCTACCTTATATACTGATTTTTAATTTAAAGGAAGGTTTATTTGAAGGGAGGTTCGACAAGTACCTACTCTCTCGAGTTATAATTTTGAAAGAACAAACCTTATATACTGATTTTTAATTTAAAGGAAGGTTTATTTGAAGGGAGGTTCGACAAGTACCTACTCTCTCGAGTTATAATTTTGAAAGAACAAGTATACAAGTGAATAAAATAATATGTATGAGACCTTTCGAATCTTACAAAGTGGTGGTTGGTGGTTAGATAAGATTACATCTGGTTTCAACTCACGAAAGCCATTACATGTTTAGTTTGTAGATTGAAGTCAAGACGTACGTCTCAACAACAAACCAAACAACAGAACATAGACTTATATACTGATTTCAAATAAGCAAAGGGCAACAAGTTTTCCTCGAATTTATCTCGATTATAGTGATGTGGTTATAAAAAGGAGGTGTTTTTTTTTTATAAAAGGAAGTTCGGTTTTGGTCTATTCTCTCGGAGTTTAATCAAAATAAAGAAGAAAAGGTACACGTGAATGGGACTAGTGCCCATGGAACCCCCCAAATCCCACAAAGCAGGGGACAAATTTGGTAAGCTAGAGGGCATTACAAATGGGGAGATGTTTTTTTTTTTTGGAAAAGGAAGTTCGGCCATGGCTTAATCTCTCGGACTTTAATTAAAATAATGAAGAAAAGTTACAGGTGAATGGGACTAGTGCCCATGGGACCCCCCAAATCCCACAAAGTAGGGGACGAGTTCAATAAGCTAGAGGAGTACAAAACTATCATCTCCTTCATGGGGGACCCATTTGGGTTTCAGCTTGTTATCTATGAGGAGATAAATACAGTGGTGCCTAAATGGAGGAGATCTCTTGTCTCGGGAGATTGTTTTACCTAGAAGAAACATGGATTTCTCAATCGACCATTCCTTTGAGGTTTGGCCAAAGTTGACAGCACATCGCTCCCTCCAAATTTTCCAAAGAGTCTCCCCTCTGATGGCATTCCACAACCTAGAAGAGCAGCCAACCGCCTCACCCAATAGCACCTGTTGCCAATTAATTTGGTTCGAGAGACGTAGAATCTGTGTCACGTGATCCCAGATAACACGGGACTTGGGGCAATCCAAAAAAAAGGTGAACAAGGTCTTCGATGCATCGATGGCACTGCTTGCACCATGGAGGCACACCACAAATTTTGTTGGCCCTTGCATTGTACCAGATACCTTTATGCAAGATTTGCCACATGAGAACGGATTTCTTGATCTCAATAAGGGGGTGCCAAATCGACATGAACTTAAGTTCCCATCGAAGTTTGGTCCAAGAAAGGCACCATACCTTGTTAAGAGTGTGATGAACATCTAAGTTTTCTTTGAAGTTGGGAATTCTAGATAGTTTCTTACCATTGCTCCATTTGAGGCCCTCTAGGCAAGGAAGATCTTGTCCGCACAGAAGGCGGGTAGTTGAGTGGTCCCACGTTGAACACTTGTTTTGAAGAAGAGTCCATTCTTCGAGAGAAATTCTATGTCTTGGTTCTAAGTCTTCAAACCTAATCCATTGGCTGGTCTCTTGTTTCCAGAGCTGTTTCCACTGTTTGTACCCCTTGTTCCATAGTCGCATAGCCGTTTGGAGGTTCCAAGACTCCACCTCCCTTAATCCAGTGATCGGGAACTAGATAGAGTCGTTTTGTCTTATCCCAGCAGCCCACTTCCACTCATCACTGACTCTGATGAATTGTTTGGCTTTGTTCCAACTCTTCCATAAGGAACACACGAGGCTAGAGCCTTTAGGGGACACCGGGTGGGGGAAGAACAAAAGCGTGAGGATCCCAATGTCCTTCTAGTCGGGAAGACCAACTAAGGTAAGGTCTTTGGAATTTCTGAAGATCAATTTAGCCCAGGAGGACTCTCTATTGCACCAAGCCTTGATAAACCACTTTGCCGCCAGTTTGCCAGCTAACCCAGTGATATCCAAAATACCCAAGCCCCCCGAGTCTTTTGGGCTAATACAAGTTTCCCATTTGATTTTGGGAATCCCCCTCCTATTGGGGTCCCCCATCCATAGGAAGTTTCTGCAGATCCTTTCCACTTTGGCCAATTCTTTCACCTTAGGTCTCCAACACGAGATATAGTAAATAATCATAGAAAGCATAAATGTGTTGACAATCATTGCATGCCCTGCCAAGTTGACTTGCATACCTTTCCAATGATTTAGTTTGCTATCCAGCTTGGATAGCACCCAGTTCCATCGTTGGTCCATTGAGATGCCGAATCCCATCGGAATGCCAAGGAGACAGAAGACTTGACCTCTAGGGATAACTTGACACCCTTGATCTAACAAAAATTGGGGTGTAGGTCCGCTGATTGCTCTAAACGCAGTTTTAGCATGGTTGATTTTCGAACCTGATGCCACACAAAACGTGTCAAGGCACCACCAACACCCCAATGCTCTTTAAATCGTTATGCACAAAGGCATTCATGTCATCGGCAAAAAGTCTCACAATCATTTGGCCGTGAGTTAGAGGTAGGGAAAGACCCTTGAGATTGCCAGCGTCCATGTGATGCTTTAATAGGCGATTGAGTCCATTCGAGGCGATAGCGAAAAGTAAAGGAGCCAGAGGGCAGCCTTGCCTAATTGATCTTTTTAAACAAATGGGCTCAGAGAGCTTATCGTTGATATTTACTCTAGTTGAAGCGTTTCCAAGAAGAGTGGAAACCATCTTCGTGAACTTTTGACTGCATCCAAGGTCTTTCAATTATTGAAGAATGAAGTCCCATTCCAATCTGTCATATGCTTTCTCGAAGTCGATCTTAATGAATACCTGATCTTGTGCAGCCTCCTCAGCAAACACAAGGCCTTCCCAAATATCGACAATTGCTTCAAGTATAGATCTACGTTTGATAAAACCTTTCTGGTCCTCACAAAGCCATGACTTTAAATGTCAAGAGATTCTATTGGCGATAACTTTTGCGATTATCTTGTATCTTGTTTGGAGCATGGTAATCGGTGGCCAATTTTCAATTTTGTTCTTATCTCCCCTTTTGTGGATTAACTTGATGATGCCATTATTAAGACACTCAGGGAGGGCACCAAAGGAGAGCGCATCTTGCCACACCAGACGCAGTGGGGTGGCCACCGCATGTTTGAAGGACTTGAAAAACTCATTGGTGAGACCATCACGACCCGGACTTTTCCCATTGGGAAGAGCATCAATAACCTCGATAATTTCATTCTCGGAAATGTTATCATCCAACAGAGAAATCATGTTGTGTGGGATTCTAGATTGAGAAACCCTTGAGATGGTTGCCATGGAGTCATGTCTATGTAGGGAAAGGGGAGCCGAGACTTTGAGAAGATGGGTAAAGTGCTCGACGATGATAGATCTATTATCGACTTCCGTGCTACATTCGGTTCCATTGTTATTAACCAATAAGGGGATGGATTCCCTAGCTTGTTTCCTTTTGAGGATGTTACACATCTCTTTAGATGGTTTGTAGGCCTTCCCCGCCCACCAATCTTTGAAGAATATTTGAAGATTTTTCCTTTGAACCTCCTCTTCTAATCTTAGTCTTCCCTCGATTTTCAAAAGACCTTGTTGGCATTGTAAGTTACCTTTATTCACCTCTTCTTCAAGCCGTGAGAGCCTCCAGTACACTGTTTCTCTTCTTTTTTTCCTGATATCTCTTATAGCCTTTTGAGTCCTAATTAGAATTTTTTGAGTCCTTTCCACCGCGCTTCTCCAAGACTTAGCCGGTTCATTACAGTAGGCAAAGGCTTCCACCCACACTGCAGAGATTTCTTGGTGGACAGAGGGGAGGGAAAACGATGTCTGACAAGCATGAAACCAAGGGGCTTTCTGGAGCATGGGAATCGGTTTGAAAGACAGAGTGATCGGGTAGTGGTCCGAGATAGTCAGGTCCATGTGTTGGGAAATTGAAGGAATACCCCACTGGAGGATGGTGTTTTGATCGATGTAACATCTATCACGTCTTGCTTTCCTCAAAGAGTCCCCAATTGGAGATTTGACGAGGAGAACCCCTTCATGTCTTTCACCTCTACGAGGTCGAGATGGAGCTTGATTTTATCGCATATCTCTTTTTCCTGGCCGTCAATAATTTTCCCCTTATTATTCCATCGATCCTCAGGAAACTCAACCATGTTGAAGTCCCCACAAATCAAAACTTCATGTGAGAGGGAGTCAAGAGAAGCCCAAGTATCAATTCTATCCGCTTCTCCATTAGGGGCATAAATTGAGACCACAATGAACTGAAAAGGGAACCCGATAGAGGCAACAATCCAACGATGATTCCGACCTTCAAAAGTCAAGGTCACACTGCCAGACAGGGAGTGACTAATACCAATCGCAGCACCCCCCGCCCCCCTAGGGTGAGAAGTGGAGAACCAAACGTTGTTTGGAGAAATGCATTTAAGCCGTTTCTCGAGATCCTCTCCGTTGATTTTAACCTCTTGTAAGCAAATAAAGTGAGGGTTGAAGCACTTGTCTTTGAACCACTGGCCAAGAATCGCCGCTCTTGACGGGTCCGATAAACCCCTGACGTTTAGTGATGTGAGTTTTATTGTTCATGGTTGCCCTCTTTATAATCTTTTCAGTACTCACATGATGACATGCCTTTTTCTAACTCGTTGACACCATTGATTGTCAACGGTCTTTGTTGATGTTATGTCAGTGTTACGATATCCATCTATGCGTGACTGGGTTGATTGTTTGCACGTTCAGCGAGAAATCAATTTTGTCCGTTTTACATGTTTTGGAAGTTGCGCTGCGTTAATCGGTTGGGAATTTGGGCATCAATATTGCAGAATGAATGGAATGGGTCTATTGGATTCTTCTCACATATAACAAAATAATATACATCATTCACATTGGTTAAACTTAGTCTGCACTCTAGGTGAGTAGCTAAGTTTGTCTTGGTTGTTTCCTTCCATCTGATCTCTTTGTTTTTTTATGTCCCGTTGTTTGATTTGAGGAAGATGACCATTATTGGTGTGTATTGATTGTTAGAACTTGGGCACTTCAAGGTATGAGTATAGCTTCACCTACTGTCAGTGAAGAGGTGGGAGACTCTAAACTGGTTCACAGACTCTTGTGAGCTAACGCTTCTTGTGGGTATGGCATTCCTTTTTCAATAACAGGTTGAAGGTTGTTTCTGCAGACAGACAATGAAGGGGACAACTCTTCAGTAACTCCTTCAAACATTTTTACTCAACATATGCTAATCCAAAAATGAAATCTGTTCACATCTCATGATGATGGTCCTTTGACATTACTACATAGCAATAGTCTAACACAGATCAAAACAAGCAAACCCAAAAATCTAAACTATCCAGATCAACTAATATTACTAATAGGCCAACAAACGTCTAAATATCAAGAAAGGAAGTTCAATGCTTTTGTTTTATGGATCCCGAAACAAAAGATATTCCATTTGATAGGAGGACATAAGGCTAAAATGATGAGTTTATATAGAAAAGTGTGTGAGGGAAAGGATAGTAAAACTTCAGTAGATGCTCTTTTACTGATCTAATTATTTCGAAATTTTCCTGCTCTTCAAAGAAATCAGCAGCATAACTATTCATTCATTTGAGCAAGGCATACAATACTGTACATACATAATATTTAAAGGTTCTAAAATGATAGATAATATAACCTGTATGCCATTTGGTAGCTCGGCACACAGTTCAGACATCATTCCCTCCTAACAGTTAGGAATCCTGATGCTGAGCATTATGCAGCTCTCAACAACGTTGGTCCCGAGGAACATAGAGTCATAAGGAGCCATCTTCATACTGAGCAGCCATCTGATATTGTCCTATTCCAATCGAACTCCAGAGATAGCAGCTCCCATGTACTCTAGAAGGGGATGCCCCGATGCAAACACAATAGCCAATCCTGTGTTTTAGATATTTGCATGACTCTGTATTCATCCCTGCACACGTGCAATGCCAACAAGCAACTGTCAAAATCCTCTCCTCCGCAAAAGAAACAGCTACTCAAAGATCGGGACTCTGTGAGATTCGTACGCTTGCCTCTGTTAAGAACTCGATGGCCTAAAAAATTCCTTGAAAAGTTTTTTTTTTTAATAAAAGGAAGTTCGGCCTTAGCCTAGTCTCCCGGACTTTAATTAAAATAAAGAAAAAAAAAGTTACAAGTGAATGGGACTAGTGCCCATGGGACTCCCCAAATCCCACAATGCACGGGAGGAGTAAGGCAAGCTAGAGGGCATTACAAATGAGGCGGATAAATTTATCATCACCCTCATGTGGGACCCATTTGGGTTTCAGCTTGTTGTTTTCGAGGAGATAAATAAAGTGATGTCTAAACGGTAGAGATCTCTTATCTCGGGAGATTCTTTTACTTAGGAGAAACAAGGATTTCTCGATCGACCATTCCTTAGGAGTTTGGCCAAAATTGACAGCACATCGCTCCCTCCAAATCTTCCAGAGAGTCTCACCTCTGATGGCATTCCACAGCCTCGATGAGCAGCCGACCGCCTCACCCAACATCACCTGTTGCCAGTTGATTTGGTGTGTGAGTCCCAATACTCGGGTCACGTGATGCCAAATAGCACGGGACTTGGGGCAGTCGAAGAACAGGTGAGCTAAGTCTTCGATGCACCGGTGGCAACGCTTGCACCATGGCGGCACACCACAGATTTTGTTAGCCCTTGCATTGGACCAGATACCTTTATGCAAGATTTGCCACATGAGAACGGATTTTTTGACCTCAATTAGGGGGTGCCAAATAGACATGAATTTTAGCTCCCACCGAAGTTTGGTCCAAGAAAGGCACCATCTCTTGTTAAGAGTGTGGTGAACATCTAAATCCTCTTTGAAGTTGGGGGTTCTGGATAGCTTCTTACCATTGCTCCATTTGAGGCCCTCCAGGCAAGGAAGATCATGACCGGAGAGAAGGCGTGTAGTTGAGTAGTCCCATGCTAAACACCTGCTTTGAAGAAGGGTCCATTCCTCAAAGGTAACTCTAAGTCTCGGATCCAATTCTTCGAACCTAATCCACTCGTTGGTCTCTTGTTTCCAGAGTTGTTTCCACTGTTTGAACCCCTTGTTCCATAGCCGCTTTGCAGTTGGGAGGTTCCAAGACTCCACCCCCCTGATGCCGCTGATCGGGAACCAAATAGAGTCGTTTTGTCTTATCCCAGCCGCCCACTTCTACTCATCATTGATTCTGATGAACTATTTGGCCTTGTTCCAATTCTTCCATAAGGAACACACGAGGCTAGAGCCTTTAGGGGACACCGGGTGGGGGGAGAACAAAAGCATGAGAATCCCAATGTCCTTCCAACCAGGATGGCCAACTAAGGTAAGGTCTTCCGTGTTTCTGAAGATCAATTTAGCCCAAGAGGACTCCCTATTGCTCCAAGCCTTGATCAGCCACTTTGCCGCCAGCTTGTCAGCCAACCCAGCAATATCCAAAATTCCCAAGGCCCCTGAATCTTTAGGGCTAATGCAAGTTTCCCATTTGATTTTGGGAATCCCCCTCCTGTTGGGGTCCCCAGTCCAAAGGAAGTTTCTGCAGATTCTTTCCACTTTGGCCAAGTCTTTCTCCTTAGGTCTCCAACACGAGATAAAGTAAATGACTGTAGACAACATAAATGTGTTAACGACCATAGCACGCCTTGCCAGGTTGACTTGCATACCTTTCCAATGGTTCAACTTGCTATCCAACTTGGATAGTACCCAGTTCCAACGTTGGTCCATTGAGATGTGGAATCCCATGGGAATGCCAAGGAGACGGAAGACTTGACCACTAGGGATAACTTGACATCCTTGATCCACCAACAATTGGGGAGTAGGTCCGCTGATTGCTCTAAAAGCAGTTTTAGCATGGTTGATTTTTTATCCTGATGCCACACAAAAGGTGTCAAGGCACCACCAGAACACCTCAATGCTGTTTATATCGTTATGCACAAAGGCATTCATGTCATCAGCAAAAAGCCTCGCAATCATTTGGCCGTGATTTAGAGGTAAGGAAAGACCCTTGAGATTGCCAGCATCCATGTGATGCTGTAATAGGCAACTGAGTCCATTCGAGGCGATAGCGAATAGTAAAGGAGCCAGAGGGAAACCTTGCCTAATTGATGTTTTTAAACGAATGGGCTCAGATAGCTTACCATTGATGTTTATTCTAGTTGAAGCATTTCCAAGAAGAGTGGAAACCATCTTCGTGAACTTTTGGCTGCATCTAAGGTCTTTCAATGATTGAAGAATAAAGTCCCATTCCAATCTATCATACGCTTTGTCAAAGTCGATCTTAATGAATACCAAATCTTGAGCAGACTCCTCAACAAAAGCAAGGCCTTCCCAAATATCAACAATTGCTTCAAGTATAGATCTACCTTTGATAAAACCTTTCTGGTCCTCGCACAACCATGACTTTAAATGACAAGAGATTCTGTTGGCGATTACTTTTGCAATTATCTTGTATCCTGTTTGGAGCATGGTAATCGGACGCCAGTTTTCTATTTTGTTCTTATCTCCCCTTTTGTGGATTAACTTGAGGACTCCATTATTAAGACACTCAGGGAGGGCACCGAATGAGAGAGCCTCTTGCCACACGAGACGCAGTGGGGTGGCCACCTCATGTTTGAAGGACTTGAAAAACTCATTGGTGAGGCCATCCGGACCCGGACTTTTCCCATTGGGAAGGGCATCAATAACCTTGATAATTTCATTCTCGGAGATATTCGCATCCAGCAGAGCAATCAAGTTCTGCGGGATTCTAGTTTGAGCAACCCTTGAGATGGTTGCCATGGAGTCGCGCCTATGGGGGGAAGGAGGAGTTGAGACCCCGAGAAGATTGGTAAAGTGCTCGACGATGATAGATCTATTTTCCACTTCCGTGCAGCATTCAGTTCCATTGTTATCGACCAATAGGGGGATGGATTCCCTAGATTGTTTCCTTTTGAGGATGTTACACATCTCTTTCGATGGTTTGTTGGCCTTCCCCGCCCACCAGTCTTTGAAGAAAATTTGAAGATTTTTCCTTTGAACCTCCTCCTCTAATCTTAGTCTTCCCTTGATTTTCAAAAGACCTTGTTGGCAATGTAACTTGCCTTTGTTCACCTCTTCTTCAAGCCGTGAGAGTCTCCGGTACACCGTTTCTCTTCTTTTTTTTCGGATATCTCTTATAGCCTTTTGAGTCCTGATTAGAATTTTTCGAGTTCTTTCCACATCGCTTCTCCAAGACTTAACCGGTTCATTACAGTAAGCAAAGGCTTCGTCCACACCTCAGAAATTTCTTGGTGAACCGAGGGGAGGGAAAACGATGTCTGACAAGCATGAAACCAAGGGGCTTTCTGGAACATGGGAAACGGTTTGAAAGACAGAGTAATCGGGTAGTGGTCCGAGATAGTCAGGTCCATGTGTCGGGAAATCGAAGGAATTCCCCACTGAAGGATGGTGTTCTGATCCATGTAACATCTATCAAGTCTTGCTTTCCTCAAAGAGTCCCCCGATTGGAGATTTGACCAGGAGAACCCCTTCATGTCTTTCACCTCGACGAGGTCGAGATGGAGCTTGATTTTATCCCATATCTCTCTCTCCTGACTGTCAATAATTTTCCCTTTGTTATTCTATCGGTCCTCGGGAAACTCAACCATGTTGAAGTCCCCACAAATCAGAACATTATGTGAAAGGGATTCGAGGGAAGCCCAAGTATCCATTCTATCCGCTTCTCCATTAGGGGCATAAATTGAGACCATAGTGAACTGGAAAGGGAACCCGATAGAGGTAGCAATCCAGCGATGATTCCGACCTTCAAAAGTCGAGGTCACATTTCTAGACAAGGCATGACTAATACCGATAGAAGCACCCCCCGTCCCCCTAGGGTGAGAAGTGGAGAACCAAAGGTGGTTCAGAGAAATGCATTTAAGCCGTTTCTGGAGATCCTCTCTGTCGATTTTAATCTCTTGTAAGCAAATAAATTTAGGGCTGAAGCACTTGTCTTTGAACCACTCGCCAAGAATCGCAGCTCTTGATGGGTCAGACAAACCCCTGACGTTTAGTGATGTGAATTTCATTAATGATGGTTGCCCTCTTTGAGGGGAGGGACCCGGTCTTTTTTCTTCTTGTGGTCTTCTTTTTCCCTCCCAATTTCTTGACTTAGGATCCTACTCTTGAGGGGGCTCTTCCAAGGCATGCCGGAAGGTTGTTTTCCTTTAAGTTTTGACTTTTGTTGCGGTAATCTTGGAAAGCATACCGGAAGGGTAGGACCAAGAGAGGAGCTTTCGCTATCTGGGTTGTCTTCATTGCTAGTGGTGAAGCCCTCCTCTTTACTCGTGGTGTAGCCTTCTTGGTTGTCTTCTTTGCTGGTAGAGCACCCAAGGGTATTATCATTGGGGTCTTCTTCAAAGTGGTTGTCCCCTGGGAAGTCGACCTCATTAATCTCTTTTTCTAGGTTATAGTATAAGTTATTCGAGGGGGCAATTATCGTAGCATTCCTTGCTCTTGATCTTTGAGGGCTAACTTTCCTCCTGCGTCTTACTTCAATGAATCCTTCTGAATCTGTCTCAGCAACGCGAGTTCCCTCTTATTCCTCCATCGGAGGGGGATGACCCCGAGTGTCATCTTGGGGGAAAGGATCCAGGGTCCCATCTGGTTTAAGATTGTTTTTATTGGTACTTTTCTTCAAGGGGCAGTCTTTGATCCTATGACCTTGATACCCACATCGGAAGCACGCGTTTGGCAAAGTCTTGTAAGTAACCTCTTGTGTCGAGGTCTTACCATCTCCACAATTTATGGAGATTTTCGAGGGAAGGACCTGGTTCAGGTCTGTTTCAACGCAGATCTATGGATGCCATCTTGCATTGAAAGAATGTTGAGCACCATCGTAGATTAACCCCCAAACATCCTCTCTTGAGGCCATCGGGCGACCGATCGGTGAGACGATTTCACGAAGAAATCCATACAGAAAGAAAGGCAGATTGGGAAGCTCCACCCAAAGCGGGTAGCGAAGAGGCTTTGATCTGTTCGGAACAAAGTCTGGGGTCCACTTAAACAGGAAAAGGGTGGACCGGCCCACTTGCCATGAGCGGGCCTGCAGGGCTTGGAAAGCCATCTCTTCGTTCTCAAATACTAGAAGCAGGTGATTCGCCGGCAAAAATTGGCATTTGCTCACAATTAAGCCACGCGGGAACCACTCTTGAAAAGTTGAGCTTCCCCCTCTGAATAGAGTAAAGTATCCCTTCCCCTTCAACCCCGTCCCCTCTTCCAGGATCATTCCTTTTTCTGAGAAAATTCCATGTGAATGCCTCTCTCCCTCGCAAAACTTCCATTCCTTAGCTTCCTCGGTCTGCCACGTAAATTCTTTCCTTTTTCCCCTCTCTAAAAAAACATTCCCCTTCTTCATATACATTAGCAGTAATTCATATAAGTAAGTATTTCCCGCTAGAAGCACACAAATTAACAACTTCATGCACATGCATGCATACATTCACATTGAATACAGGACATACATACATATATTAAACGCACATATAAGCTCATGGTGCAGATAAGCATTTTCATACATACAAATATATAAAATCACACAAGATTACACATAATATGCACACGTATTAATTAGCATGTAGAAGTACACATGCACATAAATGTATACATAATGTAGCATACAAAGGACACTCAAATGCCTACTTACAATAAACACACGTGAATACGGCACATATATATCCATTTTTCAATCACATTTCATAGTAACATATATAAACACAAGTATACACAATTACACAAATGTACACAATCATGCACACATTGATTCCATATTTACATGATGTGTACACATACACACATGGTTGCATAAGTTGATATGATCTATTATGCTGAAAAGAGGAATACAAGGATAGAGATCACCATGGATTTAATTATCTGATGGGTTTTCTATCTTCATTCAATTTTCGAAAATGGTTCCCAAGCTTGAGTCTCGATTCTCAGCCACAACGTCAAGTAGGTAGTTTAGCTTGGTGCAGAACCCTTGGGTTCCTAGTCCTCATACTCCAGTGTTGTGTTCGGGGCATTGGGTCATCCACATTAGGTTTGAAAAGTTGAAAATATTGATTGTTAAAAACTGATTAAGTTCTCTTTATTAGTGTGAAATACAACTTTTCATGATTACGTACAGCAACAGACTATATACAATTATTTTCAAACAACACATATCGAGTAACATATTTGGATCCTCTTGTCTTAATCCACTCATTCAATTATTATTTGTCACAAATACATTCAACATACAATAAGACAATATTTTGGGCTCGGGATCCAAGGTGTGATGTTATACACTTTGCATCTTAGGCTTTGAGTTGCATTAGGGGAAAAAAATGAACCCTGCATGGGCCTTTTAGATTAAGGAGTGATTAAGGATGGACCAATGAGAGGAGGGTGGTTGCCACAATCTAGTCTCGAAATTTACCAGACTAGGACTAGGCTTCCCTTGGTTTGTGCTAGTCAAAGCTTGTAAAACCACTATCCTTTCATGGTTTTGGTGAGAAGAGTGGTTTGCCATTTCAAATAATTGAATTGTAGCCGTTGGATGGTCCAAAGATCAAACAAATCACCTGATTCCGCAAAACTCAAGGCATCATGGATTATAGACCGTTCGATCATTCAATGATTGTGTGGCTCCGATTTAGATCACAAAAAGAAAGGGGCCAAAAGACATGAGCCATTAGATAAGCCCAAGATCTAAGGGCTACGGATCACTCCCCATCATCCAAGGCTAGCTCTATCATCCACCCTTGGATCCCCCTTTCATCGAACGGATGTGAAATGCAGCCAAAAGTAGATCAGCTGGAATTGCGCCCAGCTCCTTTTTATGTGTTATAAGTAAAACTAAGAAGAGCAATGTTTACAATATGTTTTAGTCCAATTTTCTTGGCTCACAATCAACCAGTTATGTCAATGTTATATGCCAAACTAGACACATTCAATTCATTCACCAAATTGGAAAATGAACATTAATTGTAGAAGCCTTTTGGTAAATAAGTCCATGCATGTTGGGCTATCTTGTAGGGCCTTTTTCCTCTTGAGTTAGGGGAGGGGCTTTGACCCCTCCTTATGGCAAGATAGCTGTGGGCCTTAGCTGAGTGTATAATTGCCTTCAAGTAGATTTAAACTAGTTGCATTTGGATAGTCCTTTTCAAGTGTCGCCTTCAGGCAACTTAACCCCTCTCTTATGGGATATAGGGGGACCCATGGGTACTATACCCCTTCACTTGTACAGTTGTTCTTTCAATCAAACTCACGCAATGGGATTAGGCTTTGGTCGATATTCCTCTTAGAGAAACAAATGGAGAAGAATTTTATGTAACTAAAATGAGCTCATTTCACTTAGTACTAGTTACATTGGTTTGAGTGGATCTCTTAGAAGGTTAGTAATTCTTGAAGTTATTGCTTGAGTGTAGACGCATGTCGGGTGATCATCTTATAAACAATTTATAATGTGTTTCCATGCATCCATAAATCTAGGATATATAATTGGTTTTTACCAACTATACCCAAAGAGGTTTTAGTGATTATTTTGCTACAATCACCCATTTCTGTTTTTCTTGAAAATTTGTAGAAAAGTTTGATTTTTTGAAGTTTGGAAATATTTTTTTGATCCTTTGAACTTGGGAGGTGTCATAATTTTTAGTTGTGTACTTTTATGCTTAAAAGTTTGTAAACATAACATTGTGGTATTAGAGCTATTTGTTTTATTAGATCCTTCATAAATCGTATTGAGTTATCTTCTTTGTTTACAAGAATTCAACATGCAGATTTGAGTGCATCGATTGAGAAGTTATCAGACGGGAGAAATTATCTCATGTGGCAATTTCGACTAGAGTCTTATATCATGTCTAAAGGTCTTTGGGGATTAATAACAGGTATAGAAGTGAAGCCAGTATTACCAAAAGCTCCTACACAAGCATATTGAGCAAGAGAGCAAGCATGGATGGAAAGACACAGAAGAGTTCTATTTATTATATCACAAACAATTTTAGATACTATGCTTGGACATATAAGAGGTTTGAATACAAGTAGAGAGACTTGGGAGTCTCTAGAAAGGTTATTTGCAATTATCGATAGAGCGACACAAACACAACTCATTGATGAGCTGACAAGAGTAAAAAAGAAGCCACAAAAATCAGTTAATGGCTATATTCTTGAGGTAAAATCTGTTATTGAAGCATTAGCCTCTATTGATGCATCTCTGAGTGAGGATACAAAGTTTAATAGCATGTTAAATGGCTTGAGAGAAGATGAAAGATGGAAGTCTTTCATTACATATATAATGACTCGAGAGAATCTACCATCCTTTGAAGACTTACAAACGCTCATGATGACTGAAGAAATCAACATAAATGGTGGAAATTCTTATCATTCTCAAAGAGATAGTCAAGGACAAGCTCTTTATACTTCATCTAATAGAGCAAGAGGTAGAGGAAATTGGAGAGGAGAGGAAGATTCAACAACAATGCAATAGGAAGAGGAAGCTTTAATGCTACTAGAGGAGGAAGAACAATACAACAAAGTCAACCAACCAAAGTAGCAATGAAACTTTACTTGTAATTATTGTGGTAAAGTTGGTCATTATGCCAAAGATTGCTTCTCCAACCCAAATAGAAGAGGTGCTTTTAGGGGACGACAAAGAACAAGAGCCCAAGACCACATGCATCAAAACAACAACATAGTGCAAGAGGAGACTCAGACACAGAAGCAAAACATTCTTATGGCTATGCATATAGAGACAAATAAGAGGAAGGTAAGCAAAAAAACTTGGTATGTAGATAGTCGTTGCTCAAACCACATGATTCATAATATGTAGCATTCCTCAATCACAATCTTTCGATCACTCAAGAATAACAAAGGAGAGAAAAATGCACAAATTGCACAAGATAAGAGAAAATTTGATGCAACAGAGTAAAAAAAGATAAGACTCAGAGAAAGAGGAATTCTGATATTATAGGTGAGAATCAATGGTTACAATAGCTTTGGAAAATAGCTTCTTGACGAAGCCTCTACCTCCCCACCACCCTCGAGCTATCACAATCTCATTCACACTCACACTCTCAATCACACTCTCAATCTCATTCTCACTCTCTCTCAATCACAAGGTATTTCTCTGATTTTTGTGCGTGCCCTTTGTTGGTGTGTAGGTCTCCCTATAGCATAGTTTGATGGCCTCCCAAAGAAGTGTGAGATCCATCAAATTTAGAAAAATCGAGTTTCTCCAAAACTTTCACCAACATCCATGCAGTCATAGTGTGCTTTCTTTTGCATACCTATCAAAAATAGGAGAAAAACACCAAAAAGACATATCCAAAAATATCCATAATTAGACATGGTGATACATAAGCATCAAAGTCATGGATTCAAATAGAATTAGAGAATCCCTCTTTTTTTGAAGTGTTAGAAAATGACACTTTTCAAAGCCTTGTAACTCAAAAATGGTGAGGAAGTAGCTTAAGCTTGTGAGAGAAACTTTTATTCAAGTTTTCGATGTGCAGAATAGTGTTAGAGACCACCTAAGTCCAAATCCGCCTCCAAATGACACTTTTGAGCCCGACAAGTTTCAAAATTCTAGAGACAGTAGAATCAATACATTTTCTTACAATAAACTAAATGTAGAGCCCTGAATGAGGTACTTAAAACATGATTCACAAAAATTTCACACATACACTTTTATTCGCTTATACTTGCTCTACCTTTCTCTCATATAGAGTTTTTCTTAATTCTTTAATCTTCACCGTCAAATTTCAACTACAAAATATGATGTGAATAAGGTCTAGAGAGAGAATAAGAAACTTGTCATCCCAAAAGTTTTCCTACATGCATAAATTGACCTAATTATTCATTCTAAGCATTATCCCCACAATGAAATTCAAAAAGTTCAAAATGAATTATTTCACTGGAAAAGAGGCCTATTACATTTCTTCCCCCTTTAAGGAACTCTGTTCTCAGATTTGGAAAGAAGGATAATTGTTAGAAAATCATCTAAGTTCATTCAAGTCGAATCTTCTACTGGGTATGAGTGCCATTTCACCAAAATTTCTACTACAGCGCTATTTATAAGAAATCTTTCCTTCCTCTCTAAAATAATTTCAGGTTGAGGCTCAAAAGAGCCATCATCTTTTAGCTTATAATTGTCCTACAGATCATGAGCAACATTAGGTACATATCTTTTAAGTAAGCTAACATGAAATACATGATGCACATTTAAATGTTTAGGTAATTCTAGCAAATAAGCAAAAGATCCAATCTTTTTCAAAACTTTAAAAGGACCTATGCATGGAGGAGGAAGTCTATGATCCTTCCCTAACAACAAGTTAGATCAGTAGAATTTACTGTAAGAAATACCATATCATCAATTTGAAGTTCAAGTTGTCTTCTCTTTAAATCGTAGAACTTCTTTTGTCTTTAATAAGCTTCTTTTATGTGTTTCTTAATTTTTCCAAGTTCTTCATCCATCTTATTAAGCATTTTTTTGGACAGTTCTACTTTATTTAAAAAACCCAAAAATGAAGGTGGAGTCAAACAATTATAACCATACATAGCCTCAAACAGAGTCATTTTTATAGATGCATGCCATGCACTATTGTATGCAAACACAACCAAGGGTAAATACTCACTCCAATTGTCATGCTTTTCATTCACATACATATGCAACATATCTTCAACTACCTGATTAACCCTCTCAGTTTCCCCATCAGTTTGTGGATGGAAAGCTATACTCATATGAAGTTGAGTTCCAATTGATTCAAATGTTGCTCTCCAGAATTTTGATGTAAATCTAGAGTCTCTATTAGAAATTATGCTTTTAGGCATTCCACGCAATCGAAAAATTTCTTTTACAAAGATTCTTGCAACATTCAAAGCAGTATCAGTCTTTTTCATAGGGAAAAAATATGCCATCTTGCTAAGCCAATTGACTACAACAAATATGGTATCATGCTTACTTATAGTCATAGGTAATTTAGTGATAAAGTCCATAGAAATAGAATCCCACTTTTGATTTGGAACATCCAAAGGTTGAATCATTCTAGGCATTCTCTTAAACTTAGTTATCACCTGTTGGCGCTTTAAATATTCACTAAAATATTTTCTAATATCCCGCTTTATACATGGCCAAAAGTAAGAATACTTTGTTTTAACATAGGTCCTTGAATAAAATCGATGTGCAAAGAAAGGTGCATCATGAAAATGATGCAGTTTTCTAACTTTTAATGGAGACTTACAAGATATGCATAATCGATTGTTACAATACTAGCATCCATTCTGCAAAAGAAATTTTTCCTGATACATCGATCCCCTATTTGCATTCAAAAAACTCAAAATAGATGCATCAAAGGAGTCATGTTTCAGTTCCTCTTGAATTTGATTGAGAAAATCAGAATTTATTACAGAAAGGAGATTACATAAAGGTCTTCGAATCAATGCATCAGTGACCTTATTTCCCTTATCAGCCGGATATTTAATGTAAAAATCAAACTCGCCTAATAATTCAACTCAATGCTTCTGCCTCTTGTTATAAATGGTTGTGTGAAAATGTATTTTATACTCTGATGATCTATTTTCAATTCAAATTTAACCCCTAACAATAGATGTCTCCAATGCTTATGTGCATGCACAACAACAAGCATTTCTAGATCATGAGTAGGATAGTTAATTCATGTTTTCTAAATTTTTTGGACTCATATGCAACCACCCTACCATCCTATGAAAGAACAAATCTTATCTGACTACCACTTGCATCACATGCAACAACAAAAGGCTTTCCCATTTTTGGTATTATCAAGACACAATTTTCAACAACTTTTTGTTTCAATGTTTCAAATAATTTTTGACAGGCATCACTCTATGCAAATCCAACATTCTTTTTAGTCAATTCTATGAGGGAAGTAGCTATCTTAGAGAAATCCATAATATGCACTCTTTCATATTGTGCCAACCCCAAAAAAATTCTAACATCCCTTACAACCTTAGGAATCCGCCAATCAACTATTGTTTTTACTTTATCTTCATCTATATGGATTTCTTTGTTTGATATGTTTCTTCCTAGATACACAAGTTTATCCTTAGCAAAGAAACACTTACTCTTATTTCCATACAATTTGTGTTCTCTAGGTTTGCAAAGTCTTCTTGAGATGCACTGCATGCTCAGGATCATCTTTAGAGTATAAAAATATATCATCAAGAAATACGAAGATAAATTCATGTAGGTAATCATGAAAAATATTGTTCATTAGAACATAAATGTGGCAAGAGCATTTGTTAATCCAAAAGGTAAAACATAAACTCTTAGTGATCATATCGTGTTCAAAAAGCTATCTTGGGAATATCCTCTGTTTTGATCCTCATTTGATGATATCGAAATCTTAAGCCAGTCTTAGTGATTACATTCACTCCACTTAATTGACCTAATAACTCATCTATGTGAGGGAGTGGATACTTATTTTTAATTTTTTTTTTATAAAGGAAGTTCGGCAATAGCCTACTCTCCCGGACTTGAATTAAATTAAGAAACAAAGGTACAATAGAAGGGGACTAGTGCCCACGGGACCCCCCAAATCCCACAAAGCAGGGGAAGCTTGATTGAATCCTAGGTTGCATTACAGAGAAGGTTAATCACCCTCTCATTGCCCTCATGCGGGGCCCACTTGGGTTTGAGCTTGTTGTTGATCAAAAGGAGGACTTGATGGTGCCTGAAGGGGGGGGACTTCTTACTGTTAACGATCCTTTTGCACAGGAGGAATAGTGATTTCTCAATCGACCACTCCCTGGGGGGATCGCCGAAGTTGAGAGCACACCTCTCCCGCCAAATTTTCCACAGGACTTCCCCTCTGATGGCGTTCTAGAGTGTCGCAGAGCAGCCGATCGCTTCTCCCAAAAGGACTTGTTTCCAACTAAGCTGTTTTTGAAGTCTGATTTTCATTCCAACCGTCTGCCAGATTCTGTAGGAGTTGGGGCAAGTAAGGAAGATGTGTGGGACATCTTCGATAGCACGGTGGCAGCGTTTGCACCAAGGAGGGATCCCACAAAGTTTGCTAGCCTTATGGTTGGTCCAAATTCCTCGATGAAGAATTTGCCATAAGAGGACAGACTTCTTAATCTCAATAAGGGGGTGCCAGATACCCATGAATTTCATGTCCCACCGAAGCCGCGTCCAAGACAGGCACCACTTCTTGTTGAGGCTGATCTGGAGGTCAGCCGTTTCTTTGATGTTCGGGATTTTGAGTAGGCTATTTCCATTGTGCCATTTGAGACCAAGCGAGTTCGGTGTGTCGTGTCCCATGAGAAGGCGAGTCTTGTGACAATCCCAAGCGAGGCATCTGCTTTGCAAAGTGTTCCATTCTTTGTAGGAGATGTTTATGCGAGGGTCAATATCCTCGAAGTTGATCCAGTTGTTGGTGTCATGTTTCCAGAGGTGTTTCCATTTTTTGAATCCTTTGTTCCATAGCTTCTTGGCATTTTGAATGTTCCACGACTCCACACTCCGGATGCCATGTATCGGAAACCAGATAGAGTCAATGCATAATCTACAAGAGCCATCTTTCTTCTTCTGAAATAATACAAGTACAACCCAAGGTGAGACACTCGGTCTTATCAATCCTTTCTTAACTTGCTTATTAGAAGATGGATTCTTCCTTGAATTGTTCATGTTCATTGGAGTAGGTCTCTGTAGCCTATGTGCCGTTGCAATGAATCTGCTTCTATTTTCCTTCTGCAAATTGAACTTCTGCATCTTCTCAAAATTCTTGGCCATCGCAATAGCATTCACAAAATCGATGCATCCATATCCCTTGACTTGATAGCGAAGCTCCTCACGAAGCCCTTCAATAAATTTGCTCTTCAGAGCATCACCACTAACTTCCAATGCATATTTATGAAGAACTAGGAACTTCTCTTTGTACTCATCAACTAACAAACTATGCTTATTACTTTTGTGTTGTCAAAAATTGTAGAACTCCATCTTCTTCTCCATATGGTAGTGTGGAGAACAATGATGTTTTTCAGCTTGTTCTCTAAACTCCTTCCATAAAACTGGACCCCAACATTTTCGAGTCTGCATATAAAACTTCCACCATAGCTTCATGATACCATGCAGGTACATGATCCCAACTTTTGCCTTGGAATCCTCACTAAACTGTCGAAGATCAAAGAAATCCTCCATCTCTTCAATCCATGCTTCAAGATCTTCGCCACTCTTCTTCTCACCATCAAAATCATTCAACTTTGCCTTCTTGAAGACATGGATAAGAGCAAACTCACGTGTTTCCATATCTTCATAATTGCATTTTTGTTTTACTCGAGGTACTCCAGATGTTCCTGTTGTTAGAGAGATCCCTCTCTCCCCAATTATAAATACAATGGATCAAGATTATCATGTGCAATACGAAGAGTCTAGGGTGGAAACCCAATATCTCATCGTAATTTTCTAGAAAACAAGTATCAATAATGTCAAAAAAGTGAACATTTAGAGTAATGGCTATGAGTAATGGATATTCCAATAAGTGTGGCTTTGATAGGAGCAAGATATGAAATGCTTTGATGATTCTTTGGAAGGTCATATACATGAAGCCTTTTTGCAATGGATATGAAAATAACATTAATATTAAATTTTTATTAATGCTATTGAAGTTCCTATATTTAATTCTTGAGGTTTCGAAGGCGGGGAAAAGCTGAGAGATCTTTATCTTTGGCAAAACTCTTTTTTCGGGGGGAGTCTTTTTCAATTATAAGTTTAGAGTTGTTGATGCTATGACACGGAGTGAGGAGCACATGCATGAAAAAAAGTGGAGGTGCTAAGCGATAGAGAGCACATGCAGAAGAAAAAGAGCACACGGATGAATGCACACCCATTTACCCTAAATTTCAAGGCTCCATACCTACAATCCACTCAACCAATATAATTCTTCATAAGGTTTTGAATGTCTTCAGTGACTTTATATAAAGGACTTACATACACCTGAAGGTCTACACATAATAAATATCCTTGTTTTAAGCGTTTTGAGTTTGAGTTTTCTGAATGTATAAAACACTAAGACAACTGTATTGATGATATCAAAACCTAAGTGCATCCATTTATTCAAATAACACTTGGACTTTCTATCTTATTACTTTTTGCATAAAAAATTTATTGCTAATATTCTTTTTTTAAGTGCTAGAGAGTCATGTGAGTTTGCGTGGAGTAGCCAACATGCACCGTTGAACAAGGTGGTTGAATTGATCCTCCAACCGTCACATTTGCACCGACATTTTGAATCTGATGTGAAAAATTGGCATTGCATCTGAGGTATACATTTCAATTTTTGCTTTGCATATGCATACACACGAATCCATAATTGTTGCAGTTGCTTCTACATCCTTCGAAGCAGTGGCTATTTTTTAAAACCTTGGAATCATGTGTGTGTCAAGGGCTGATCTTTTTGATCTAAGCGCCTCCACAAAGATTGGCAAGTGGGTGATCCTCATCACGCCAACCTTCTCATTGATAATTGAAGAACCGAACAATTGCACACACACATCATTTGTTTAGCAAAAGTTGTACTTAGGATTTGATCAATTGATAAAGAATGTATCAAAATTCACATGAGCACAACTTTTGAACCTCTTCTTCAAGCCCTATTTGGTACGGTTTCTTCTTACCTTCAAGCCCTTTGGTTTAATTGCAAATAATTGGTACATTTTAAAACATCAAATCTAGACACCAACGAGATTGTAGAATTGGTAGTTGAACATAAAGAAAGGGTTAAAAAAGAAGTTCAAGACATTGTTAAATCTGTTCAAACCAAATCAAGTCAAGATATAAAAATGGATGAATTATTTAAGAACATGATGCATGAAACTCAAGGTCAAAAAATGATTGAAACTCTATTAAGGGACAAAGGAAAGTTCACAGGAGTGAATGTAACAAACTACTTAGATATGTTTGAAGAATTAGCTAAGCTGCATGACTTACCTGAGTCTAAATGGATAACATATCTAGGTAGACTTGCCATAGGAACAATTATGGTTGTTATTGAACTGCATGATAAACGTGAATGGGAAGAATTCAGGAAGGAGTTACATAAAGAATTCTATCTAGAGGATTATAGCCAACATAACAGAGGGGGTTTCATGAAGTGGGTTAGTTTGCCAAAACCTCAGGTTTATATTACTCAACTTCATGGTGAGTTTATGAAACGATTTTTCTAATTACTAGAAAATGATAAGGTAGCCCTTACTCCGGACATAGTCTTATATTTCATTAATATGTTGACCTTGGATGTAAGAATAGAGGTTGAAAAAAGACTTGATGAGCGGGGTAAGTCATACAGACTTATTGATGATTGGGCTATGGTAAAGACAGTGGTTGAAGCAGTTGCCCATATGAAGCAATGTCAATCACTTATTTATGATTCAATGCCTAATCCATCTCCTAGTTTTCCCTCCACGCATGAACCTAGAGATACTTTTATAGCTTCTAAGGTTGAGCCAACTGCATCTATATCTAAAGTTCCAACTTATCTACAATTTGAAATTTTATTTAATAAGTTGGATAACATTATGCAAATGCATGAAAACATGTCAAAGGAGGTATCTGCTTTACAAAATGTAGTGTATGCATTGAATTCACAAGATAAATCCTCTGTAAAAATTCAACCTATGATATATCCTCAACCTATTCCAACTCCTAATCCTCCAATAATATCTCAACCTATTCCTCAAATGACCAACCAAAGGAATTTCAATGAGCAAAGAACTCCCAAAATTAGGAGATGTATCTGGTGTGATGCACCAGATCATCTTACCTATACATGTGAAGCCTTAAAGGAAGCTAAAGAACAACGACTTGTTATTGACAATGACAAGAACTTGTGTGATTATCGAACACATCCTCCTTTAGATATTAATTGGAGAAAGGGAGGAATGAAAAAACTTTATGAAAATCTTTCTAAATCTAAGAAAGGATCTTCAGCTGTCAAATTAGAGTGTGTAGATAGTGATTCTAAAACTGATCAATCTAGAGAAACAAGAAATTACTCTTTGGAAGCTCTAATTAAAGCTAGGGATGATATCATGCAAAAGACTACTTGGAATTCACCCCTTGATCAATTCTCTATATATTTGCATATTGCAAATTTTGAAGAAAAGAGAAAGCGGGATGATGAACAAAACATAAATGATTAAGGAAAAAGAGTTACTAGGAGCAAAGTGAGAGAGAAACCTAAACCTAAGAAAGTATAATTTGAACAAGTAGAAAGTTCCAAGGCAAGTGAACAAAGAAGAAAATAAATTGGAGAAGGAAAACAACCTATGATCAATAAACCGAAACAAACTTCAAAGAAATCGGAGGAAACTCCTAAAAATGGAAAATAGACTGATGAAAAACAAGAAAAGAAACCAAAAAGAGCTTCTAAAGCTATTCTCATATCTGAACTAGAACAAAAGATTGATGCAAAAGAAATATTATATGATATCTTGTTGAAAAGTTTAGTATCCATGACACTTGAACAAATATTTTCAATTGCTAAAATTGGGTTCAAAAAAAATTTCATTAAATTAATAAAAAGAAAGAGATTCCCTCTTACACAAGAGGTGGAAATGCAGGATGTTGCTGATGTAACTCAATTAATGCAAGATCCTCTTTCTTTTGATTTAGATGATGAAGAGGTCAATACTTGTAAAGTCAAAAAAAACTTTTTCAGATCTAATTATGCTAGATGATGAAAGCAAACATTCAGAGAGTAACTTTAGGGAAAGCTTTTGGGCAAGAGGCACACCTGAGATGAAGATCAATTTAGGTAATAGAAAGAAATCATATTTTGCTTTGGCTCTAATTGATTCTGGATATGAGATTAATGTGATTTGAAAAGAGCTATATGACAAGTTTAAATGGCTAATAGATAAAAAACATGGTTGGATTATGAGAACTGTGGACAATGGATGGAGTTCACTCTTAGGAGCATGCGCAAATATACCTTTGATGATAGGTGGAATCTTTGAGACATTTCACTTTTTGATTCAGGATAATTGCTCCTGTGAGATTATTTTAGGTTAGCCGTTTATATGCGAGGCCAAAATGGAAACTAAAGTTATGGATGATGGATCTGCATATGCGAGAATTAGATCTAAGGATGATTTGCAATCACTCCAAGTAATGATAATAAGTCCTAATCACATACAAAATCAAGAACAAATTAGAAGGTCTCCCATCCATTCACACAAGAAGGTATGCAATGATCATATGCCTCTTCATGAATTTGGAACATATTTTGATCAAAATTTTGCCTACACGCCACTATTGAGCGAGACAACGATGATCCTTGGATTGATGTCTCGCATCCACTTGTAAAAACTTTAGATAGTTTTGCACTTTATTTTCCTTCATCTTATTTGCAATTCATTCATTATAAAGAAATCCCTAAAAAATTATTAAAAATTATGAAAAATTATACAAAGAAAAAGGATACATTTCATTTGAAGCACATATCGAACATGTGATTGAAGTTCATCCACTTTATCATTATTTGAAGAAGTTCAAAGTACTTTGCATGAAAAAGAAACTTTTAGATTTGTGCTCTTAAATTCAATTGATGCATATGAACTTATTGCTAAATTTGTTATGAAATACATTAATGATGAAGCCAAAGTTGACACGAAATATAAAACTGTTGATAAAAAGATTAAACCTATTGCCCAACCTTACCAAAAGGGAGTGAAGAGAAATTGGTCATACATTTACGGATGAAACTTTAAAATTAATCAAAATAGGAAATGATGATCAATTTTTGTTACCTATTGAACATGACTTATTCCAAAGAGTTATTCAAAATCATGGAAAAGCTTTTTCATTACATCCTCATGAGATATGTTGTGCTGATCCACAACTTGTACCTCCAATGATTATCTTTACTGTACCTCATATCCCATGGAATCTACATACTATACCAGTCCCAAAAGCTCATTTACCTGAGTTAATGGGGCTACTTAAGGAGAAGATTCACATGAGGATTCTTGAGCCATCTTCTACACCTTACTCAAATAGGTGGTTCACTATACCTAAGAAAAATGGCATGTTACAATTTATACAAGATTTACAACCTGTGAATAAAGTCACGATTAGGAGTGTAGGAACTAGTCCTATTGTAGGAGAATTCACTGAAGCATTTGCTGGTCATGCTATCTATTCAATGGGAGATTTATATTCTGGCTATGATCAATTTCAACTTGCTATTGAGAGTAGGGATATCACAACTATGAAAAATCCTCTAGGCTTAGTCCGCATGTGTACTTTGCCACAAGGAGCTACTAACTTGGTAGCACACACTGATGTAACTATGCCATTTATAGATGATATACCTATAAAAGGAAGTGAAGAGAGTGAAAAATATGAAACTCTAGATTCTTCTAGCTGTAGAAAATTTTTTGTAGACCATATCTTTGATTGTGAATGGATTTTTAAAAGCTTTGAAGAGGTCAGTCTTACATTTTTAATTGAGAAGTCTATTTTTGGTGTGATCAGGTTCTCATAGTTGGTCATTTATGTGGACATTATGGAAGGAGACCATATCCACCTAAGGTTGATGCCATAAATAATATTTTTGAGACATGTAGCAATATTAGTGAAGTGAGATGATTTCTTGGTGCTTGTGTGTTTTATTCAATTTGGATTCCTCACTATGCAGTATTAGAAATGTACAAGCTCAAATGTGTGTGAACCAAGGCTTAACCCAAGTGCCACATCATTTCACTTTTTGGTAAAGTCTAAAACCACTTTTCCATGACTTTTTAAGCTCAAAATTCCATCTACCTTGATTGAGAAAAGTGGGGAATTTTGGAGGCATGATTTGAATTCAAATTCTACACCAACTTTTAGAGCATTATATAAGCAATAGCTTGGAAGAAGGTCGTGGCCTCGTTAAGCTTCATTTGTGAACCTTTAGGCTCTCATTGGGGGTGTATAGTCCAGGTCTAAGCTATCCCCTTGCTTGTTGAAGTTTTCACTTTGGTTGATATTTTGTATCGCCTATATCTCTTTGTGTAGTTGTCCGTTTCATGCACAAGATAGCTCATCTTAAATCTCTTGTTGTAAGCTTTCTTTTGAATGTAATCTTAGTAACAAGTGTTCCTTATCCTTGTGTATATTGAGATTGAAAGCTCTTTGGTCTATCGATGCATATTCCCTAACATATGTGTGTGAAGAGTTACACATAAGTGATAGCTATCTGTTTGGGAAGATTTTGGTATGTCTTGTACAAGGAGGTTGATATAGGTCACATTCTCCAAATTGAGTGATCTATGGATTGTTGCAAAGCTTAGAGAGTCTATTTGTACCGTGAAAAATTTGATGAGTTCAGTCCTTAGGTCCAGAGAGCAATTAAATTTTTGGTGGACTATGGTAGTGAACTGTTTGGTCCTAGGAAGGGGCTATCATTCTTCTGTTGCAACTAGGAGTGGATATACTCCATCAGTGGTTTCAGAGCTCATCATTGAGCATTGAGGACATCACACGGAGGCATTGGCGTTGCTTGAGAGCCAAGGACTGAAGCAAAGACCAGCAAGATTTGAAGAAGGATTTGAAGCAAGGGGGAGCTTCTATCATCATCGAAAGTTCACAACAAGTGGAGACTCTTATGGAAAGGTAACATATCATTCTTTCTCACATCTATCACAATCTAGGGAGGGATTTGGATCCAAATATAGTCTCATACACAATGGGATACTATAATACTTAGATTGAGAAGCTTGAAAAGAGCAATTACCAACCTTGGAAGTTTAGAATCTCTAACTTCCTCATGGGAAAGGGTCTTTGGGGGTTGGTTAGTGGTACTGAGTTGAAGCCATACATAGATCCACATACACCTACTGAGAATCAAAGGAGAGCCATTAGAGAATGGGAAGAAAGGGATAGGAGAGTGATCTTCATTCTTTCTCAACACATAAGAAACTCCATGATAGATCATATCCAAGACCTAGATACATCTAAGAAAGTTTAGGAGTGCTTAGAAAGGTTCTACTCTACCTCTACAAAGGCTAGAAAAATCTAGCTCAAGAATGAGCTCAACAACCTTAGGAAGTCATCAAGTCAGAGAATTAATGAATTCATACTCAAAGTAAAAGAGATCTCAGATGCACTTCGTTCAATAGGATGTGTTGTAGATGATGATGACCTAGTTGCTCACACACTTAATGGGCTTAGAGAAGACGATAAATGGAAGGCATTCCCAACCTCTATGCATGTAAGGAATTCATTACCAGAGTTTTAGCAACTTACTTCTCTTATGGTGAGGAGGAGCTCAACCATGGAGGCAACAAGTCAAAGGACATGCAAGAGTAACTCTTTTATGCAAGCAAAGGAGGAAGAGGCAAAGTCAATAGAGGTGCTTCAAGAAGAAGATGTAGAAGCAACTACCAACAAGGTAGCCAAAGCTATCAAGGGAGTCAATCAAGCCAAGATGAAGGTCAATCATCAAGAGGAAGAGGAAGAGGAAGAGGCAGAGGAGGAACATATGGAGGTCAAGGCTACTCCAACTCAAATGGATGCTTCAATTGTGGGAAGCAAGGACAATTACAAAAGGCAAGGTAATTATGCTAAATTCTCAACAAATTAAAAAATGAGCATTTGTAAGCTATGAAGCATAAAAGTGAAGGTCAACCACATGATGAGGTGTGGTATATAGATAGTGGTTGTAGTCGCCACATGTCAGGTAAAGAGGAGTACTTCAGCAATCTTCAAGCACCCAAGCAAAGAGGCTTTGTGGAGACGGGAGAAAACACAGAGCATGAGATACAACAAATGGGAGATGTAAAGCTTGAAGGCAACCACAAAGCAAAAGGACTATATGAGGTATTGCATGTTCCTACTATTAAAAAGAAATTAATCTCTGTTGGACAGATGGTTGAAAAGGGATACCAAGTCAAGTTCAAGTACAAAGGATGCTTTATTGAAGTCCCAAGGAATGGCTATGAGCTGATAGCCAAAGGAAAGAAGGAAGGAAGGATGTTCACTCTTGATATTGGCAAAGGACAAAGCATCAAGGCAAGTTCATCACCTATGGTGACAAGAAGATTGGCGATTTGGATTTGTGGCATAAAAGGTGTGGTCACATCAACATTCAAAGGTTGAAAGACATGGATAAGAGGCAATTGGTAAGAGGTTTACCACATTTTTCATTACAAATGTTGCATGAGATGCGTGAAGCTTGTCAACTAGGCAAGTCTACTAGGCAGCCCTTCAAGAAGAGTGGATATGTAGCACATGGTGTGTTAGACCTTGTGCACAGAGATGTGTGGGGGCCAACCAAAGAGCCCTCTCTTGCAGGTAATAGGTACTTTTTAACCTTCATAGATGACTACTCAAGAAAAGTATGGTTCTATTGTATAAAGCAAAAATTAGATGTGTTTGGTGTATTCAAAAGATTCAAGGCATGAGTTGAAAAGGGAACAGATTGCTACATCAAAACCCTAAAGTCTGATGGAGGAGGAGAATACTTCTCCCATGCTTTTTGTGATTTCTTGCAGGACCAAGGTATAAAGAGGAAAATCACTTGCAGGTATACTCCCCAACAAAATGGGGTGGCAGAGAGGATGAATAGGTATATTGCTGAAATTGCTAGGAGTATGTTAAAGGAAATGAATGTGCCTTTAACATATTGGGTAGATGTTGTATCTATTGCTATGTACTTGATGAAAAGGTGTCCCACATCAGGGGTACATGAAATGGAACTTGAGGAGGCATGGAGTTGAAGGAAACGAGACCTTTCACACATTAGAATCTTTGGTTGTGTATGCTACACACATGTTCCGCAAGAGTTGAGAGGTAAGATGGATGCAAAAGATGTATGTTTATTGGTTATGCTATAGAGCAAAAAGGTTATAGGTGCTATAATCCTAATATAAAGGAGTTAAAGAGATGTAGTGTTTAATGAACTCAAACCATGGTATGCTTCCAAAGTTCCATTGCAGGAAGAAGATATTGAAGAGGCTGAGAGAAGGTATGAAGCTAGATTTCAAGATAGCTTGGAACTCAATGGTCCAAGCATACATAAGAATTCAAGCATGGATTCAGCCCATCAATTAGTGAATAAAGGAAAGGCAAGATTGTTAGATCTTGATGAAGATGGACATGAAGTTGAAGACTTTGAAGAACCTATGTTAGAAGGGGGAGCTACATCAAAGCAGGGATCAAGGCACCAAGGCAAAGAAGGTTCATTCCACCAAAAGGAGAAGAAAGAAGGTAAAAAAGGGTAAAACATCCAATCTCAAGGCTTGTTTATGATAGTTATATTGCTAAGAATTATGCTTCCATGACTAAGGTTATCAAAGATCATGAACCTTCTACCTATGAAGAGGCCAAAGACACAAAAGGAGTGGCAAGAAGCTATCGAAGAAGAGTACAAAGCCCTTGAATACAACAACACATGGAGTCTTGTTCCAAGACAAGAAGGGATGAAGGTAATTAGAAACAAATGAGTCTACAAAGTGAAGAGAAATTCTGATGGTTCAATTGCTAGGTACAAAGCAAGGCTTGTGGCAAAAGGATTTGCTCAATCGTATGGGATTGACTATGAAGAAACATTCAGCCCGGTTGCAAAGATGACCACAATTAGGGCAATCATTGGGGTTGCCACATCTAGGAGGTGGCCAATATATCAATTGGATGTAAAGAATGCTTTTCTTAATGGGTATTTATAGGAGACAGTCTACATGACTCAACCATTAGGGTTTGAGAACCTTAAATATTCAGATTTTGTTTGTAAACTTAGAAAAGGATTGTATGGTTTAAAGCAAGCTCCTAGGGCATGGAATCAAAGGCTTGTGGAGTATTTGTGCAGGTGTGGATACAAGCCAAGTGGTGGAGATCCTTTCTTATACCTCAAGAAGGAAGGAGGACTAGTTGTCTATGTATGCATATATGTGGATGACTTGATTATAACACAAAGTGATGATGCAGGTATCACATGGATCAAGGCCAAGCTTGGAGATGAATTCAAGATTTCAGATCTTGGGGTTCTTCAATACTTTCTTGGGATTGAAGTTATTTATGTGGAAAATTTCATTTACCTTGCTCAAAGGAAATACTTGCCAGATGTACTTTATAAGTATGGTATGAGTGGATGTAAGACACTCACACAACCTCTGGATCCAAACACTAAGTTATGTGCAGGTGAAGGACAACCTCTTGAAGATATTTCAGCATATAGAAGCATAATTGGAAGCCTTAATTATGCTACCATCACAAGGCCTGACTTGTCTTATGTTGTAGGAGTTCTTTCTCAATTTCTAAATTTATCAACTAATGTTCATATGAATGCAACCAAGAGAGTGCTTAGGTACATCAAGCACACTATCAACCAAGGGTTATACTACCCTTATGGAGATGGATTACAACCTCAAGGCTTTAGTGACGCTGATGGGGCTGGTTCCAAGGAGGATAGAAGGAGCACATCTGGCTATGTTTTCATGTTAGGTCAAAGAGTCATTTCATGGACATCCAAAAAGCAACCTACAGTTGCATTATCATGTACTGAGGCTGAGTACAGAGCTTAAGCACTTGCTACATGTGAGATCATGTGGCTCAAGAAGCTCTTCAAGGACTTGAATGTGGAGGTCAAAGCGTTCACTCTATTTGGAGTTAACATGTCAAGAATTCATCTAGCAAGAAACCCTATGTTCCATGCAAGAAGCAAGCACATAGAGATACATTATCACTTCATCTGAGAGAAGGTACTAGCAAAGGAAGTAGACATAAAGTACATCAACACAAAGGAGCAACTTGCAAATATCATGACCACATTCATGGATGCAAGCAAGATCAACCTCAATACCATCTATTTCCTGTCATGCTGGAGACCGAATGAGCAAGGCCTGTCCAAACTGAATAGTATTTGTAGAAACTTTCTTTGGACGGGTGATCATAACAGAAGGGGGGTGCCTAAAATCAAATGGGCCATCTGCACTAGCCCTAGAGATAATGGGGGGATTGGTATCCTGGACATTGGGTGTATGGCTAACAAATTGGCAGCCAAATGGATGATTAAGGCTTGGTGCAATAAGGAGGCCTCGTGGGCCAAGCTGATCTTCAGAAACAAGAATGAGTTGGCTCTCATGGGGTTCCCAAACTAGAAGAATCTTGACATCTTGACCCTGCTATTCTCCCCGATCCCCGTCTTCCCGAAAGGCTCCAATCTCGTGTGCTCCCTTTGGAAGAGTTGGAATAAAGTCAAAAGCTTCACAAGAATTAGTGAGGACTGGAAGTGGGCGGCAGGTGTCAGACAAAACGACTCTATCTGGTTTCCGATACATGGCATCCGGAGTGTGGAGTCTTGGAACATTCAAAATGCCAAGAAGTTATGGAACAAAGGCTTCAAAAAATGGAAACACCTCTGGAAACATGACACCAACAGCTGGATCAACTTCGAGGATATTGACCCTGGCATCAACATCTCGTACGAAGAATGGAACACTTTGCAAAGCAGATGTCTCGCATGGGATCGTCACAAGACTCGCCTTCTCATGGGACACGACACACCGAACTCACTTGGTCTCAAATGGCACAATGGGAATAGCCTATTCAAAATCCCGAACATCAAAGAAATGATTGACCTTCAGATCAATCTCAACAAGAAGTGGTGCCTGTCTTGGACACGGCTTCGGTGGGACATGAAGTTCATGGGTATCTGGCACCCCCTTATAGAAATTAAGAAGTCTGTCCTCCTATGGCAAATTCTTCATCGAGGAATTTGGACCAACCATAAGGCTAGCAAACTTTGTGGGATCCCTCCTTGGTGCAAACGCTGCCACCGGTCTATCGAAGATGTCATACACATCTTCTTTACTTGCCCCAACTCCAACAGAATCTGGCAGACGGTTGGAATGAAAATAAGACTTCAAAATCAGCTTAGTTGGAAACAAGTCCTCTTGGGAGAAGCGATCGGCTGCTCCGCGGCACTCTGGAACGCCATCAGAGGGGAAGTCCTGTGGAAAATATGGCGGGAAAGATGTGCTCTCAACTTCGGCGACCCCCCCAGGGAGTGGTCGATTGAGAAATCACTTTTCCTCCTTGGCAAAAGGATTGTTAACAGTAAGAAATCCCCCCCCTTCAGGCACCATCAAGTCCTCATTTTGATCAACAACAAGCTCAAACCCAAATGGGCCCCGCATGAGGGCGATGAGAGGGTGATTAACCTTCTTTGTAATGCAACCTAGGCTCTTTACAAGCTTCCCCTGCTTTGTGGGACTCGGGGGGTCCCGTGGGCACTAGTCCCCTTCTATTGTACTTTTGTTTCTTTATTTAATTCAAGTCCGGGAGAGTAGGCTAATGCTGAACTTCCTTTATAATAAAAAAAAAAAGATCAACTTCAATATAAAGGAGATCAATGGAGACTAACACTTGAGCTTGAGGGGGAGTGTTAGAAATGTACAAGCTCAAATGTGTCTGAACCAAGGCTTAACTCAAGTGCCACATCAGTTCACTTTTTGGTAAAGTCTATAACCAATTTTCCACGACTTTTTTAGCGCAAGATTCCATCTACCTTGATTGAGAAAAGTGGGGAATTTTGGAGGCATGCTTTTTCATGGGGAAGAAATGTGCCAACTTGGTAAGCCGATCGACTACAACAAATATGGCATCATGCTTACTTCGTGTCATAGGAAATTTAGTGATAAAGTCCATAGAAATACACTCCCACTTCTGATTTGGAACTTTTTTTAACATATTTTCTAATATCCTGCTTCATACATGGCCATAAGTAAGAATACTTTTTTTTTTAACATAGGTCCTTGAATAACTTGGATGTGAAGAGAAAGGTGCGTCATGAGAATCAATAGTATTCTAAATTTTTATGGAGACTTAGAAGATATGCATAATCGATTGTTACAATACAAGGATCCATTCTGCAAATGAAATTTTCCATGATACATCGATCCCCTGTTCGCATTCAAAAAATTCAAAGTAGGCACATAAAAGGATTCATGTTTTAGTTCCTCTTGAATTTGATTGAGAGAACTAGAATTTATTATAGAAAGGAGATTACATAAAGTTCTTTGACTCAATGCATTAGTGATGTTATTTTCCTTACCAGTTAGATACTTAATGTCAAAATCATACTCGCTTAATAATTCAATCCAATGCTTCCGATGGCTGTTAAGTAATGGTTGTGTGAAAATGTCTTTTAGAATCTGATGATCTATTTTCAATTCAAACCTAACCCCTAACAATAGATGTCTCCAATGCTTAAGTGTGTGCACAACAACAAGCATTTCTAGATCATTAGTAGGATAGTTAAGTTCATGTTTTCTTAATTTGTTGGACTCATATGCAACCACCCTACCATCCTTTGAGAGATCACATCCTATCTCACTACCACTTGCATCACATGCAACAACAAAAGGCTTTCCCATTTTTGGCATTGAGGGGAGTAGCTATCTTATAGAAATCCTTAATAAATGCTCTTTCATATTGCACCAAGCCAAGAAGACTTCTAACATCCCTTACTGTCTTAGGAATTGACCAATCAACTATTTTTTTATTACTTTATCTTCATGTATATGGATTCCTTCTTTTGATATGAATCTTCCTAGATACAAAAGTTTATCCTTAGCAAAGAAATACCTACTCTTCTTTCCATAAAATTTGTGTTCTCTAAGAGTTTGCAAAGTCTTCTTGAGATGTATCCATGCTCAAAATCATCTTTAGAGTATACAAACATATCATCAAGAAATACTAAGATGAATTCATCTAGGTAATCATGAATAATATTGTTCATCAAGCACATAAATGTGGCCAGAGCATTTGTTAATCCAAAAGGTAAAACCATAAACTTGTAGTGACCATATCATGTTCTAAAAGATATCTTGGGATTATCCTTTGTTTTGATCCTAATTTGGTGATATCCACATCTTAAGTCAATCCTAGTGAATACAGTCGCTCCACGCAATTGACCTAATAAGTCATCTATGTGAGGGAGTGGATCCTTATCTTTAATTTTTCTTTTGTTCAACCCCTTATAGTCAATGCTGTTGGTGCAAAGTCCAAGCCCACACATTTGGCTTGAGGATCATAAAGATATGAAATCCCATGGAAACCATTGCTAGTGAAAATTTATCCCTTTACCTTTGTAAAAGTCATTTCTTTTGACTTGAGAATATTTGTAATCACCTACCCAAAAGTCATGGACTTGTTAGTAAGGAAAGTAACCACTACATTGAGGGAATATCGCCTAGAATGAAGGATCACTTTTAGAAAGAGCCAAAAGTTGAATTCAAATTCAAATTTGAATACAACAGCTATATAAGCTCACTAGAAAAGGTCGCGGGTAGTAGCTTCATTATCCGAGCTCTTCATTGCCATTTTGTATGTGCGTAAGGCCTACAGTGTAGCCTACACTATTCTCCATGATAAGGCTATGATTACCAAGCCTATGATCTTGTACAACATTTTTCATTAGTACATTATATCTACATTGTTCATCTATGATATCTCTTTTATAGTCATTCTTAATTGTCAACTTGTGCTGCTCATATCTCGGTCAATTATTCACCAAATTCAATGATCTATAGCTTCTTGGAATCAGCTCCAAGCTATCTACATGCTAAAAGAGTTTGAAGCAAATCCATTCAGCCAATTTGGAGAAAAGTGCATCAAAGCACTCATTGGTCAAACTCTGTAGAGGTCCTAAAAAATCGGGGGTAATGATTTATTTGCTAAATTGATTGCTCTGTGTGTAGTAGATCATTTCAAGTGATTTCACTTGGAATCTCTAGCTTAGTAAGCTATATAGATACCTCTAAAAGGAATTTTTCCAATTCCTACTATACTGGTAGCACTGAGCATTACAAGCAGCAGGTGTATGATAAAAAATAGAAGGTTTTCATTGAGTCTTCTATTTGGAAGTAGTCCGTTTTGATTCAATCTTTTCACACATCATTTCCAAAGTACATAGGCACTTTTAGGGTGTCATTGGAAAGCTAAGAGGGCCCACATATCAACTGTGAAGTCACAAAGGGCTGCTACTAATCAAGATTTGGCAGTACCTACTCATCACTTGGAGTGTCTATCAATCTATCCCAACAAATGCATAATCTATAAGAGCCATCTTTCGTCTTTTGAAATAATAAGGTGCACCCCAAGGTGTGACACTCAATCTTACCAGGGCTTTCTTTAAAAGATCATCTAATTGAATCTTAAGCTCCTTGAATTCATCGATATTAAATCTATAGGGTGCTCTAATATATGGCATATTCCTTCAAAATATTTTCTACATAATTTGGAATACTTTCATCATTATCTTCCTCATGCACATTGGTCATATACACTACAAATGTTTTACAGCCATCATGTTTACCTCTAATTATCTACAGAAATAAGAATAGGTTTAGGACTATATGCATCACCTAGAATGTGGATAGATTCACCATCTAGCCTTAAAGTGATTGCTGTGTGTTCACAATCAATTGTTGCAAAATTCTAAACTAATCCATGCTTATGATTGAATCACTTTGTTTCATCTCAATCACATGAAAACTTTCAAAAAAAGGCCTATAAGAAAAAGTGAATGCAAGGTTTTCAATGTATCCTTTTGAGGTATCCCCAAATTTTGTACCAATTTGAAAGATGGAAAACAATGTGTACTATTTGAATCGATTAGGGATCTGATTTTATGCATAGAAAGCATACCCGAAATCTTAATTACAAAAGCCTTTGGGAAAGAATTAGCTACCATGCAACATAAAGTACAGTTAGGGCACTCAACTTCATCATCTGCTTTATCAATAGTTGTTCCTTCCTCAATGATGTTTATTGCCTTCGATTGTGCAGGCCAAAGACCGCCTTATTCGGGCACTCATATGTCCGATGCCCTTGCTCCCTGGAATGGAAACATAGACCTAGTTTTTCTCCCTCTCAATAAAATTAGGGTCTTGTTGCCAATGGATTTGTTGATGCCCTCTTTGATTTTCCACCTGAGCAGGATTCTAACCTTGGTTATTAGAAGATGGGGTCTTCCTTGAATTGTTCATGTTCATTGCAATAGTTCTCTATGGCCTATGTCCTGTCACAATGAATCTACTTCTATTTGCCTTCTACAAATTGAACTTCTCCATCTTCTCAAAATTCTCGGCCATTGCAATGACATCCCGAATATCGATGCATCCAGATCCATTGACTTGATAGCAAAGTTCCTCATGAAGACCTTCAATAAATTTTCTCTTCAAAGCGTCACCACTAATGTCGAATGTATATTTGTGAACACGTAGGAACTTCTCTTTGTACTCATGAATAGACAAGCTATGTTTGTCACTTTTGTTTGTCAAAAATTGTAGAACTCCATCTTCTTCTCCATATGGTAGTGTGGAGAACAATAGTGTTTTTCAGCTTGTTCTCGAAACTCCTTCCATAAAACAAGACGAGAACATGTTTGAGTTTGCATATAATACTTCCACCATAGCTTTGTGATACCACGCAGGTGCAGGATCCCAACTTTTGCCTGGGACTCCTCACTAAATTGTCAAAGATCAAAGAAATCCTCCAGCTCTTCAATCAAGGCCTCAAGATCCTTGCCACTCTTCTTCTCACCATCAAAATCATTCAACTTTACCTTCTTGAAGACTTTTTTAAGGGCAAAATTACCTAGTTCCATACGTTCATAGTTGCAATTTTGTTTTCCTCAAAGCACACCAAATGTTCCCACGCCTTCATCCACTTCATCATTTAGTTCCATGAATAAATTTTTTGTATCTTCTGGTTGCTTTCCACCTCTTTCTTTGCATGATTCTCTAAGAAGCTTTTGAATAAGCTCCTCTTGCTCACACACCTTTTGCGTCAAACCTTCCATCATTCTAGAGAATTGATTCTGCTCAGATACCACTTGTAGTGTTTCCTCAATCAAATCTTCCAATCACTCAATAATAATGAGGAGAGAAAAATGTGGAGATTGCAAAAGATAAGAGAAAATCTGATGCAAAAGAGTAGAAAAGATATGACTCAAAGAAAGAGGAATTTTGATATTATAGATGAGAATCAATGGTTACAATAGCTTTGGAAAATAGATCCTTGATGAAGACTCTACCTCCCGACCACCCCCGAGCTATCACAATCTCATTTGCACTCGCACTCTCAATCACACTCTCACTCTCACTCTCACTCTCACTCTCACTCTCAATCATAAGGCTATTCTCTGATTTTTGTGCCTCCCCTTTGTTTATGCACATGTCTCCGTATAGCAGAGTTTGATCACCACCCAATGAAGTGCGCGATCCATTAGATTTAGAAAAAGTCCATTTCTCCAAAAGTTTGGCAAAAAGCCATGCGATTGTAGTGTGATTTCTTTTGCATATGTGTAAAAAATAGTTAAAAAACAGCAAAAAGACATATATGAAAATATCGATAATTAGACATGGTGACACATAAGCATCACTATCACATATTTGAATAGAATTAGAGAAGCTGTCTTTTTTTTAAGTGTTGGAAAATGGCACTTTTCAAAGCCTTGTAACTCAAAAATGGTGAGGAAGTAGGTTAAGATTGTTGGAGACACTTTTATTCAATTTTTCGATCTACATGATAGTGTTAGAGTTGACGTAAGTCCAAATCCATCTCCAAATGCCATTTTTGAGCCTTGCAGATTTCAAAATTCTAGTGAGAGAGTAATATCAAGACATTATCTTAGAATAAACTAAATGTAGAGCCCTGAATGAGGTACATAAAAAAATTATTCACAAAAATTCCACAGAGACACTTTTACTCTCTTATACTTGCTCTACCTTTGCCTCATAAAGAGTTTTTCTTAATTCTTTCATCTTCACCTTTGAATTTCAACTAGAAAACATGATGCAAATAAGGTCTAGATAGAGAATAAGAAACTTGTCATCATTCTTAGCATTATCCCCACAATAAAATTTAGAAAAAGCAAAAGGAATTATTTCACTAGAAAAGAGGCCTATTACAATTCTTCCTCCCTTTAAGGAACTTTGTCCTCAGAGTTGGAAAGATGGATAATGTTAGAAATCGTGAAAGTTCACCCAAATCGAATCTTCTACTGGGTATGAGTGCCATTTCACCAAATATTCTACTATACATCTATTTCTAAGCAATCTTTCCTTCCTATCTAAAATTATTTTAGTTTGAAGCTCAAAAGAGCCATCATCTTTGAGCTTATAATTGTCTCGCAAAACATGAGCAACATTAGGTACATATCTTTTAAGTAAGCTAACATGAAATACAGGATGAATATTTAAATGTTTAGGTAACTCCAACAAATAAGCAAGAGATCCAATCTTTTTCAAAACTTTATAAGGATCTCCATATCGAGGGAAAAGTCTATGATCCTTCCCTAGCAACAAGTTAGATTGGTGAGGATTAAGGTTAAGAAATATCATATCATCAATTCAAGTGGTCTTCTCTTTAAATCATAGAATTTCTTTTGTCTTTTCTGAGCTTCTTTTATGTGTTTCTTAATTTTTCCAAGTTCTTCATTCATCTAATCAAGCATTTGTTTGGACACTTCTACTTTATTTGGAAAACCCAAAGGTGCCATCAAATAATTATAACCATACATAGCCTCAAATGGAGTCATTTTTATAGATGCATGCCATGCACTATTGTATGAAAAATCAACCAAGTGTAAATATCCACTTCAATTCATCCTCTTTTCATTCACATAAATATGCAACATATCTTCAACTACTCGATTAACCCTCTCCAGTTCCCCATCAGTTTGTGGATGTAAAGTTGTACTCATACAAAGTTGAGTTTCAATTGATTCAAATGTTGTTCTCCAGAAGTTTGATGTAAATCTAGAGTCTCTATCAAAAAATATGATTTTAGGCATTCCACACAATCGAAAAATTTCTTTTACAAAGATTCTTGCAACATTCAAAGCAGTATCAGTCTTTTTTATATGGAAGAATTGTGCCATCTTGGTAAGCCAATGGACTAGAACAAATATGGTTTACATGATTACTTTTGGTCGTACGTAATTTAGTGATAAACTCCATAGAAATAGACTCCAACTTCTGATTTGGAACATCCAAAGGTTGAAGCATTCAATGCATTCTCTTAAATTGAGTTTTCACCTGTTGGCACTTCAAACATTCACTAACATATTTTCTAATATCCGGCTTCATACATGGCAAAAAGTAAGAATACTTTGTTTTAACATAGGTCCTTGAACAACCTTGATGTGCACAGAAAGGTGCATCATGAAAAGCATGTAGTATTCTAACTTTTAACAGAGATTCAGAAGATATGCATAATCGATTGTTATAGTACAAGGATCCATTCTGCAAATGAAATTTTTCCTGATACATTGATTCCCTGTTTGCATTCAAAAAATTCAAAAAAGGTGTATAAAAGGAGTCATGTTTTAGTTCCTCTTGAATTTGATTGAGAAATCAAAATTCATTACAGAAAAGAAATTAGATAAAGGTCTTTGACTCAATGCATCAACAACCTTATTTTCCTTACCAACCAGATACTTAATGTCAAAACCATACTCTCTTAACAATTGAATCCAATGCTTCTTCCTGTTGTTAAGTAATTGTTGGGTGAAAATGTATTTTAGACTTTGATGATCTATTTACAATTCAAAATTAATTCCTAACAATAGATGTCTCCAATGCTTAAGTGTATGCAAAACAACAAGCATTTCTAGATCATGAATAGGATAGTTCAGTTCATGCTTTCTTAATTTGCTTGAATCATATGCACCCACCCTAGCATCTTGTGAAAGAACACATCCTATCTGACTACCACTTACATCACATGCAACAACAAAAGGCTTTCCCATTTCAGGTATTTTTGTAACACAGTTTCAACAACTTTTTGTTTCAATGTTTCAAATGATTTTCGAGAGTCATCACTCCACGTAAATCCTACATTCTTTTTAGTCAATTCTTAGAGGGGAGTAGCTATCTTAGAGAAATGCTTAATATGTGCTCTTTGATATTGCACCAATGCAAGACAACTTCTAACATTCTTTAGACTCTTAAGAATTGGCCAATCAACTATTGTTTTTACTTTATCTTTATCTATATGGATTCTTTCTTTTGATATGAATCTTCCTAGAAAGAAGTTTATCCTTAGCAAAGAAACTCTTACTCGTCTTTCCATACAATTTGTGTTTGTTGATATATTTAGGTAGTGATGTGTGTGAACACACTAGGACCGCCGGAGCACTTTTTTCCCTCTTTAGGAGGTTTTTTCCCCCGCCTTGTATATACACCTATTGCCCTAATGGGCTACTTATCTTTGTACATTCTAGTGGTAATACATTCAGCATTGTGTGTTGAGCTCCAAGCTTCTTCTTCTTCCTTGTGCTGTTTGCATGCTTCCACAGACGTCTAACTCCAACAATTGGTATCAGAGCACGTCCTCACTTCGTCTAGGGCATCATCGACACTCCTCTGGTTGTAGTCTCAAAATCACACAAATTTTGGTGAACATACTCAGCGTGTTTTCGAGATCAAAACAACTTTGCTGTGTGGTGCCGAAATCGTGATCTAAGCTTGTTTCGGCCTCTAAATGCACTATCACAGTGCTTGTGCAAGCTATTTCATCTTTTTGTGCCAAAGGTATATACCAGTTTTGGTTCACTAGTATAAGCGTCTCGAAATCTGCTTTAGGTCTAACAGAATTTGTTTGGGCAATTTTGTTCAACTTTTTGAGATACAGTCCATTTTCTACATCAAGGTATTTTAGTCACCGGCCATGGTTGAAAGCAGTGATGTATTCCGTATATTGGCTCTTGAGGATAAGTTGGATGGTACCAACTACCCATTATGGGCTTATATGATGCGACATGTATTGGTTGCAAAAGGACTGTGGAACATTGTGCAAGGTGTTGAAAACATCCTATCACACCTTCAACTATTACAACTACAGGTACTGAAGCTGATGTAGGAGGTGTCGAAGATGATGATATTCTGCATATTCCTGTTCGCGCGGTTTCTGCTGCATCTACTTTAGAGCAAATTTGTTGGGATGGCAGAGATGATAGACAAGCTATGCTTGTTAGTTTCGTGTTGTCAAAAATTGTAGAGCTCCATCTTCTTTTCCATATGGTGGTGTGGAGAACAATAGTGTTTTTCAGCTTGTTCTCTAAACTTCTTCCATGAAACTAGACCATAACGTGTCTGAGTCTGCATATAGGAGTTCCACCATAGCTTCACGATACTATGCAGGTGTAGGATCCCAACTTTTGCGTTGGACTCCTCATTAGATTGGTGAAGATCAAAGAAATCCTCCAGCTCTTCAATCCATGCCTCAAGTTCTTTTCCACTCTTCTTCTCACCATCCAAATCATTCAACTCTGCCTTCTTGAAGACTTGGTTAAGGGCAAACTCACTTGGTTCCATATCTTCGTAATTGCATTTTTGTTTTCCTTGAGGCACAGGAGCATTTCCTCAAATAGAATCTTTAGATCACTCAACAATAACAAAGGAGAGAAAAACAATGAGATTGCACAAGATAAGAGAAAAATTGTTGAAAAAGAGTAGAAAAGATATGACTCAGAGAAAGAGGAATTCTAATATTATAGATGAGAATCAATGGTTACAATAGCTTTGGAAAATAGTTTCTTGATGAAGCCTCTACCTCTCGACCATCTGCGAGCTATCACAATCTCATTCACACTGGAACTCCCAATCACACTCTCACTCTCACTCTCACTCTCACTCTCACTCTCACTCTCACTCTCACTCTCACTCTCACTCTCACTCTCACTCTCACTCTCACTCTCACTCTCACTCTCACTCTCACTCTCAGTCTCAGTCTCAGTCTCAGTCTCACTCTCACTCTCACTCTGACTCTGACTCTCACTCTCACTCTCACTCTCACTCTCACTCTCACTCTCACTCTCACTCTCACTCTCACTCTCACTCTCAGTCTCACTCTCACTCTCAATTCTCACTCTCACTCTCACTCTCACTCTCACTCTCACTCTCAATCACAAGGTAATTCTATGGTTTCTGTGTGTCCCCTTTGTTGATGTGTAGGTCTTCGTATACGAGAGTTTGCTCGTTGCCCAAAGAAGTGTGAAATCCACCAAATTTAGAAAAAGAAACTTTTGCAAAATGGCATGCGATTGTAGTGTGCTTTCTTTTGCGTACCTATCAAAATTAGGAGAAAAATACCAAAAAGGCATATCCAAAAATATCCATAATTATACATGGTAACATGTAAGCATTAAAATCAAGGACACAAATAGAAGTAGAGTAGCCCTCTTTTTTTTAAGAAATGGCACTTTTCAAAGCCTTGTAATTCAAAAAAGGTCAGGAAGTAGCTTAAGCATATAAGAGACACTTTTATTCAATTTTTGGATCTGCACAATAGTGTTAGAGATTATCTAAGTCCAAATCCACCTCCAAATGCCACTTTTGAGCCCTACAAGTTTCAGAATTCTAGAGAGATAGAGTAGAATTAAGAAATTTTCTTACAATAAACTAAATGTAGAGCCCTGCACGACATACTTTAAACATGATTCACAAAAACTTTACACAGACAGTTTTATTCTCTTATCCTTGCTCTACCTTAGAGTTTTTCTTAAATTTTTCATCTTCACCTTCAAATTTCAATTAGAAAACATGATGCAAATAAGGTCTACAGAGAGAATATGAGACTTGTCATCCCAAACTTTTCCCTAGATACATAAAATGACCTAACTATTCATTCTCAGCATTATCCCCACAATGAAATTCAGAAAGTTGAAAATGAATTATTTCACTAGAAAAGAGGCCTATTACAATTCTTGCCCCCTTTAAGGAACTGTGTCCTCAGAGTTGGAAAGAAGAATAATGTGTTAGAAAATCATCTAAGTTCACCCAAGTCGAATCTTCTATTGGGTATGGATGCCATTTCACCAAAATTTCTACTATAGATCTATTTATAAGAAATCTTTCCTTTCTATCTAAAATTATTTCAGCTTGAAGCTCAAAAGAGCCATCATCATTTAGCTTATAATTGTCCTCCAAAACATGAGCAACATTAGGTACATATCTTTCAAGTAAGCCAATGTGAAATACACGATGCACATTTAAATGTATAGGTCATTACAGCGATGTCGGAAGGATTTCCTCACTTGAATTAACATAAGGAAAAATAAAAATGTTTTGATTCAAAGTTGATTAGTTGATATCTCTCTCACATATTTTTTAAATGCATTGATTTATATTGACTAAACTTTTCTCTTCACTACCTGCACGAAAAAGAAGAAAATATATTCAGAATGGAGAATTAATTGAACCCTTATTTGGGCTCTTTAATTTTATGTCCATTATATGTTTAAATGAGTTTTCATGTGTCTATGATCATAAGAGGACATCTATATGAGAATAAAGGAAAATTTAAGTATGGTTAAATATATGTGCCTATGTTTATGGGGTTATATATTTCTATATATATGTGAAATGCACTTAATGGTGTATGTGTTCATATGTCTATGAGAGTGAATGTAAATGTGAGGTTTTATGCCCTATGTATGTATATGTATACTTAAAAAGATACATATGTATGCATCTATTTATATGTGTTTATGAATTTTTGCCTACCTAAGCATGGGTATATGTATGGAGTTCCATCTAAACCTATGAATTGGTTAGTTTTTCTATAAGTGAACATATATGTGCATACATGTTAATATAATTAAAAGTGTGCCTATGCGTTATGATTAAAATATATGTATTATATGATTGTACTTTGTAATAGACCCATGTTATAAGAAGTTTAGAATGTGTATCTCTATTGTGAGTGCATATGATATTAATTCTAAGTGCCTAAATTGTTTTAAGAACATTTATAATTAATAAGTTTCATATTTCTATAGATGACTTTGATATTTATATTTATATAGTTAATGAAATTTAAATATATATATATAAGTTAAATAAAATAAGTAATATATATGTAATTAATTTATAAGTTAACAAAAATAACATTAAGTAAATAATTAAATTATAATATTTAAATGATATAATTATTTAATGTACTTAATATATTTTATTTATAATTATAAAATTCTACGCATGTATTTTAGTATGAATGAGCTTGTGTTAGTCAAATATAGATATGTAGAAGTTAGTTTACTAGTATGCATGATAAATAACTAGTTAACTATTTGTAAGTTTTAGTTATCTAATTGTAATGCATGCTCACATATAATCTATGAGTAGCTATATATGTGTGTCCTGAATGCATTTTTTGTTAATGGTCTCCTGCAGCTACAATACGCGATTGAGATATATATATATATATATATATATATATATATATATATATATATATATATATATATATATATATATATATATATATATATATATATATATATATATATATATATATATATATATATATATATAGAGAGAGAGAGAGAGAGAGAGAGAGAGAGAGAGAGAGAGAGAGAGAGAGAGAGAGAGAGAGAGAGAGAGAGAGAGAGAGAGAGAGAGAGAGAGAGAGAGAGAGAGAGAGAGAGAGAGAGAGAGAGAGAGAGAGAGAGAGAGAGAGAGAGAGAGAGAGAGAGAGAGAGAGAGAGAGAGAGAGAGAGAGAGAGCCTTGTAGCTTTCCCCGCCTCCGTCTTCATCGACGCATGCATAGGGAGCTTGACTATAGACAATGAGAGAGAGAGAGAGAGAGAGAGAGAGAGAGAGAGAGAGAGAGAGAGAGAGAGAGAGAGAGAGAGAGAGAGAGAGAGAGAGAGAGAGAGAGAGAGAGAGAGAGAGAGAGAGAGAGAGAGAGAAGAGAGAGAGAGGGAGAGAGAGAGACAGAGAGAGAGATGGAGTCACAAGCAGATCGGACAACCATAGTAGATGCATATGGATAGAAGAGAGAGAGAGTAGATCCACTTCTCCCCCTCCTTCCTCCATCGGCTACTGCAGGTGGATGCGCGCGATGAGAGATGGCAATAGGAGGGAGAGAGAGAGAGAGAGAGAGAGAGAGAGAGAGAGAGAGAGAGAGAGAGAGAGAGAGAGAGAGAGAGAGAGAGAGAGAGAGAGAGAGAGAGAGAG
>CM035422.1:127734766-127809766 GCA_020310875.1 Ceratopteris richardii | reverse complement strand
AGGGAGGAGGGAGGGAGGGAGGGAGGGAGGGAGGGAGGGAGGGAGGGAGGGAGGGAGAGAGAGAGAGAGAGAGAGAGAGAGAGAGAGAGAGAGAGAGATGAGAGAGAGAGAGAGAGAGAGCATGTTTATAAGTGTGTAGTGCATATGCGTGATGTCCATAAATGTTTGTGCATGGGCATGGTTGGAAGTAATGTATGCATTTGCATGTGTAGGTATGATGAAAATATGCTTGTATACATGAATAGATATGTGATGCATATATATGCATGTGTATGTGTGATGCATCTATGCATGTGTATGATGTATATGTATGCATGTGTAGGTGTGATGCATGATGCATGCATATGTATGTGAAAGTGTGTTATGCATCTGTATGCATGTGATATGTGTTGCATGTATGCATGTGTAGGTACTTTATGTATGATGCATATGTATGCATATGAAATTTTAGCATGTATGCATGTGCATGTAAGTTAGGAAAGTTAATACATTTGTGCATGAGTGAGGTGTGCATGTTTTCATGAGTGATGTTAGCATGTATGCATGTGCATGTATGTTATAGTGTGTGCATGTGTGCATGTAAGTTAGAATGTATGTGCATGCATATTAGAAATGTGCATGTATGCAAGTGCCTTTATGCATATGTATGCATGTAAAATGAATGCATGTAAAGTTTTATGCATGTGTATGCATGTGAAGTTAATGTTATGCATGTGTATGCATGTGAAGTTAATGTATGCATGTGTATTACGCATATGTATGCATATGAAATGTGCAGTGTAATGTATTAATGTATGAGCAATGAAGAATGAGTTGTATGAGTATGAAAGAGTGCATGAGAGAAGTGCCTGTGCATATGTAATGTAAATATGCATGTGCATGCATATGTATGCATGAGTTTATGAATAATATATGTATGCATGAGTGCATATGAATGAATTGTATACATGAGTGCATGTGTAAGAGTGCATGAGTGTGTGTGCATAAATGAAGTAGGTAGGTGATATGATTAAGTGTATATGCATGTGTGAAGAATGTGCATATGCCTATATGAAGTAGATGTGTATACGAGTTAAATATATATGTTTTCTTGTGCATAAAAGCATAATAAGTATAAATGAGATTGCATTAGAAATACATTATAGTGTATGAGTATGCATGTTAAAGTTAATAATCGTGTGTAAGTATATGAAATAAATATATTTATATGAGCATGTATGTGAGTATGTAGTTATATATACATAAGAGGGTTAATTAATATGTGTTAACATAGGTTTAAATTATGTTAATTTTTGATTTATAAATGAGTGTTTTATATTCATGAAAGCATACTTATGTTTGTTAATGTGTCTTCCTACAGATCATTGTGAAGAAAACTTGACGAGCACTAAAGAGGATTTGACGAGATTTTACAAAATTGAAGGTGCTTTTATGCTACTGATTTTTAGTTCATTATATGATATTTTGAACTATTAAGCTTTTGTATAGGAATATTTTCAAAGAGCTGTATTAGAACTTTTTACAAGCATTTGTATACGTCTAGATTTGATTCTAAAGTTTTTCGCACTTTCACTTTACAGTTTAATTAAATTTTTATATTGCACTTTCGTATGTCTAAAAATTTAGCATCGACAAGCAAGTCTGTTACTGAAAATAAAGAATTAGATAGTTCTTTTGTTTTAGGAATGCTTTTACCCGCAGCTATTGAAAGTATGTTTACTCAAATCAATGAAAACGAGATTAGTAACGAAAGTGAAGTAATAGAAATAGTTAAAGATCAAGTTGTAGATGAAACTTTACGTTCTGTAGAATACGATTGTAACTTATCTAGAGGTTTGCCTTTACTCTCAATTGTCTTACTTGAACCAAAAAATAGGGAAGATTTGTTTCCTCCAACCATAAAAAGAAATACTCTTCCACAACAAAAAGAAAAAACCATAGTTGAACTCATTAAAGATAGAATAACTAACGAAGAATTAATTTTTCCTTCATATTTAGACGCTATATCTAGGTACAGAAACGCACTTCCATACAGACCATAGTGACCTACTTTTCATGAATACCACTATTGCATCTACAAGTAAGACTTCAACTAAAACGAAAATAGATAGTTCTTTTATTCTAGATACGCTTTTACCTGCTCTATTAGAGAATAGTACTACACAAATCAACGAAAGCAATGATAGTATAGAAGAAGAAGAAAAAGTGAAAGATCATATTGTAACCGAAACTTTATACTCTTCACCTTACGATTATAGAGTGTTCAAATTTAGAACTTTTTGTTCAATTGCTTTTCTTGATTCTGACGAAATGGAAATCTTGTTTCCACCTTCCCCTAAAAGGAAAAATCAATTTGAAAACGACGAGGTAGCTATTATTAAAAATTATATTACTGAAGAAAGTTCTAAACAAATTACTGAAGAAGAACTTATCTTTACAACATATCAAAGGGCTAGAAACACACTTTTATATGTGTGAGTTTTTAGATTAAACTTTCAATAGATATAATTTCTTAGCTATTGACTCCCAAACACTGAAAACACATCTTAGATCCTAAGGCACACTAAGAAACACCCAGCGTGTAGTCACACAGTGAGGTTAGCATGAATCTGTTTTGATGAGCATCTGCCGCCCTTCGCACCCCTCTATGACAATTAGGTGAACCCGACATGAAGCATGACAATAGTGAGCTTAGGGTTTTTTTGTATTTTCAGTTTTTAATTATAATAATTAACTTTATCTTCTTCTTGTATGCAGGAAAGTGAAGGAAGAAGCTACAAAGAAAAGTGAAGATTTTTGTTGCTACTTACTTTTTCCCTGGGTGTTCAGGGCTGGTCTTATGACCTAAGTGCCTCGACAAGAAGAAGGATTATCTAACCGGAGGAGCTTCGTTACTTCACTTCCCCCTTCATCAACATACAAGAAGATCAAGACTCACACACATTCACTTTTAGCTTTGTACTTAGGTTTAATTTACAAAAAAAGTTTGTAATAAAAATATATCATGTGCACGTTAGAACCTCTGCATCGAACAAACATCAGGTAAGGTGTTTTTCAAGTTCTTTTATTTTAACACAATCACGTTACTGAAAAAGAAGGTTGTTTTCATTTGCACTAGAAATTAGGCACATTACACTTATATTTTCAAAACATTGAAATCTTTTTGCATTAGGAAAGATTAGTTTTGTTTAGGTATTGTAGACAACTTCATATTAGATCTTAGGAAAGTTTTATAAAATACTTGAAAAGGTTTATTTTATAACAAGAAATATTTTATTTTTAAACACAAAGATTGTTTGTTTGCTTCATATTTATTTCATTGCACAAAAAGAATTTTATGGCACAAAAAAAGTTTTAGGTTTAAAGCTCTTTTGATTTAGAGTTGTTGCTTTTATTTCTTTCTTGTTTTATCCAAAATCCATTTAAGAAAATATTATTAAGGAAATTAGTAGTAATTTTTGTTCTATTTATTATATTAAAAAATCCAAAAGATCTACATTAGAAAAATATATTTTATAAAATTTATCTACGCATATAAACTTTATTAGAGAAACTTTTGGAATTAAAAATTCAAAGGTTTAAAAATTAAAGTAAGTTCTAAAAAATTAAAAACTCATAAAGTAAAAGAGAAATCTACTTATAAATTCAAAAGATCAAGGCAAAAGAAAAGTATAAGTTTAGGACTAAGTAAACAAATATATTTAAGAAAATAAAATATTAATAGTAAAGCCTAGGGTTTGGTAAAGCCAACATTCCTGGCTTTATCATCTAGGGATAGGTTTAGGTAGTTTAGGGAACAATTAGAACCTGCCATTAGAGATCTTTTACTCCATTCAAAGCATTATCAAGAACACAAAATGGAGGGGATGTTAAAAGATATGATGATTAAGAAGCAAGGAACACGTACAATCCAAGCCATCTTAAGAGAAAAAGGCAAATTCACTAGCTTAAACATTACAGAGTACCCTGATGCATTTGAGGAGCAAGTGCAAATCCAAGGTTTACCTGATGATGTTTTAGTGAAATATTTTGGTCGTGTTGTTTCTAGTTCCATACTAGAAAGTATTCAAGTTCACACCAATAAACCTTGGGAAGAATTTAGGAGAGAATTACATAAGATGTTCTATTTTGAGGACTTTAGCCAACATGGTCGGGAAGGATTTTTGCGATGGATAAATTCTTTAAAGAGCAATGAGTCCTTAACTCATCTTCATGGTGAGTTTATGAGACGATTAGCTCAACTCCTCGAAGAGAAACGCTTTAAATCGGAATCTGATTATACATTTCCTCAAGATATTAAGTCTTGAGGATAGGGCTAAGGTTGAGAGACGAAGAGCCAGGAAAAAGATATGGCCTAACCGACGACTGGGAAAAAGTAAAAAGAGAAATTGAGGCTGTTGCCCAAATGAAGCAAAGAAAATGAATTTTGTATACTAAACCAAATGCTTCTCAGCCTAGGGAGATACCTACTGTAAGAGAAACTGACATGCCAATGCCTATGACTATGGCTTCGGATAACAATACAGTTACCCCTAAAGCTCCGACATAATTTCAACTAGACATTCTATGTAAACAAATGGAGAATGTTATGAACATGCAAGCATCTCTTTCCAAAGAGGTTGCCCAATTGAATAACAAAGTATACTCCATGAGTTTTAATGATCCTGGAGCTAGCAGTACTAGTGTAGGGCAAGCACCACCCATACAACCAGTTATGCGACAATACATTCCTCCTCAACCAGTTTTCCAGCCAGCTCCACCTACTCAGTTTGCTGCTCAGCCAGCCTTTCAAAGAAATACTAAAAGAAAAGGGACTAGTGAAAAACAATGTGTGTGGTTTGATAGCTAGGAGCATGCAACTTATGCATGTGACAAATTAAAAAGTGCAAAGGAAAATCAATTAGTTGTAGAAATTGATAGAAGATTGTGTGACTTGAGGTCATGACTTCCTTTATCTGTCAATTGGGCAAAGGAGGAATGAAAAAGTTATATGAAAACTTAACAATCTCTAATGCAACTACCAGTACCTAGACTGCTAGATTAGCGCCAGCCGATGATAGGCCTCTTTCTATGCCTAGCCAAAATCCTTATTCAATTGAGGCACTGGTAAGGGCTAGAGATGAAATAATGTATAAAACAGCATGGAGATCTCCTGTAGATCAAGCCTCTATTTATTCTCACATTGCCAATGTTGAGGAAAAACGGAGACGAGATGATATGCAGGATGATGTAGAGGAAGGAGGTAGGAGGGTGACTAGGAGAGAGACGAGAGAGGATGAGAAGAAAATTGATAAGAAAGTACAATTTGAGGATACAAATTTATCTCAAGAGGAGAAAAGAAAGATGATAAAGGAAGGCAAAAAGCCAATAGATGAAAATATTCAATCATAGGATGAACAAAAAAAATCTGAAAATGAAAATACTCAAACTGAACATAAAGATGACAAAAAACAAATTGAAGGGAAAACGAAGGGAAGAAGAGCTCCACGTGCAATAATGATTTCAAAGCTCAAGAAGAAGAACAATGCTAGGGAAATCTTAAATGATATACTTCTAAAAAGTCAAGTAACAATGTCTCTTGAACAAGTGTTTTCAATAGCGAAACCGGAGTTCAAGGATAGTTTTATTCGACTAATTAGAAGGAGACGTTTTCCATTGCCACAAGATGAAAATATGCAAGATGTGGTAGAAGAAACTCTAGCTATGAATGATGCAGTCACATTAAGTGACAGTGGTTATGAAGACGATGAAGAGCTTACAACTAGAAGCATAAATAGAAATTTTTTAGGACCGATACAGCCTGATGATGAGATGTTAAAAAGTGAAAGTAAATTCAACACTACCTTCTGGGCATGAGTCACGCCAGAAGTGAAAATTAGAATTGGAGATGAAAAGGATTCCTGTTTACCTCTTGCTCTCATTGACTCGGGGTCAGAGATAAACGTTATTTCAAAGAAAGTTTTTGACCGATTTAGATGGCCAATTGACAAAGAACACAGCTGGATGATGAGAACAACCGACAATGGCTTAGGCATTTTATTAGGTGCATGTGCAAATGTGCCTATAATGATAGGTGGTGTTCGAGAAAAGTTTCACTTCTTCATTCAGGATAATTGATCATATGAAGTAATTCTCGGACAACCATTTATAGCTCAGATGAGAATGGAAACGAAAGCAATGAACGATGGGTCAGAGTATGCAAGAATTCGATCCAAATCAGGGATGGATTCTTTGCTAGTTATGAGAGTTTGCCCAAATCATACTAGAAATAGAAAGAACTTAAGAAGAAATCCCATTGACTCGATCAGTCATGTATGTGATGATTCACTGGCCGTGAGATAATATGGGACATATTATGAACAAAGTTTGTGCTAGACTCCACTATTGAGCGGAACAATAATGGACATTGTTTTGATGTCTCGCCTAACAATGAATATAAATTCGAAGATTATTTAGTTTGTACTCCTACAACTAGCTTACACTATATTACAAAAGAAGACCTTACAAAAACATTTACAAAACAAAATGAAAAATATTTTAGAATATTAGGATTAATTTTACCTGATGAAAAAATTGAGTGTATAATTGAACTCTCGAAAAGTACTACCTTATTAGAAGAGCTATAATCTATTTCCCAAGAAAGTTTAGAATCAAATCTAATTATTCTTAATTCCATTAAAGAATATGAGATTATTAGTGAATTCATCCTAGAACATGAAGTTAGTATAGAACCTAAATACAAAACTATAGAAAAGAAAATAAAGCCTGTAGCTCAACCCTTACCCAAAGATAGTCATGATATATTTTGTCGAGTATCAGATTGTGAAGAGATGGATAGGTATGTGCTTGAAGATGAAGAGGTGTTGCAAATTCCTTGATCTACACCAGCCAAATGAACTCCAGGAGCATGTGGTCGGTCATTTTAGCTTGCCAATGGATGTATTAGACACCCTATGTACCTTGGAAGATCACTCACAAAAATATAGATCAAAATAGATAAGTTGGAGTTAGCTCAAAGGTGAAGAACTTGCTATTTTTGGTTCATACACCTGTCCAATGTTTTGCATAATTCTTTGAGCACAATAGCAATTATCTTAATTCCTCTTGGGGAAGTCTAGTTAACTTAAAGAGCTAAATTCAAGAGTAATCTCATAATAAATAATGAACCACACACTGAGAATGATGTTTAGCAACTGATGACATCATCCCGATTTTCACGGGTTGCTATAGTTTGAGACCAGTGAGCAGAAAAATGAACATAACTCCAGATTTTAGACTCCAATGATTATGGAAATTTGTATGCTTATACTAGACAGTAAGTTGAATCCACCAAGATTTAAATCATTGAATTTGGATAAGTACACACTGAGAAATAGCTCTGACAAGATGCGTAAAAAAGTCGGGTACGTGACAGAGAAGTGAAAATGACAGACATGGTTGACGTCAACTGAACATAACTGAAGATTGCAATACCCAAATGAAATGAAAATTGACGAGCATATAGTAGACCTACAGAGCTAACTTTACCAAGTTAAATCACTAAAAATGATGCACCAAACTCAGAGAAACCATCTCTGTAATCTGACTAAGAAAACTGAGAGTTATGGCAGTGAGTAGTACACTTCACAAGAACATGGAAATATGAACTCAAATGATCATGAAAATGAAAGTATATTTCTTGTACACTACAATGGACTTACTAATACATATGAGTGCCTTGGAATCACACCTTGATATGGCATAAAGCTCAGCTCTTGGAGGTCTTCACATAGGTCTCTCTAACCATGACTAAAGTTGCCATCTATTTATAGTTGAGTTTGGGAGGCTAACTTCCCTCAATCACTCTCCTATAATTAGTGATTGATTTGATTTTCTACCTACCACAAATCACGAATTCGTGGCTCCTCTTTCCCTTTTTGATCAAGTGGACTCAACCACTTAAGATTCTCTCACTTTTACATTAAGTAAACTCTTCAAAAGTTACAAGAGGTAGTTCACAAGTGAACTTTGCATAGTCTTCATTTTAAAGCTTCTTCTATGACTTTGTGGGACTCAAGACAATACTTAGGCTTTTCATAGACTTGCTCCAACAGCTCCCCCTCAAGCGAAGTATGCTTGAGGTCTTCAATCTTCCAAGATTGCCTGTAAACCAATCATAGCCTTGAATTTGCAAAGCTTTGTACCATCCAATGCTTTGGTTAGAATATCTGCACATTGTTGATGAGTGGACACATATGATATTTGAATCTCTTTGCTTAGAACCTTCTCTCTTACATAGTGATAATGAACTTCAATATGTTTAGTTCTTGCATAAATAGGATTAGCCGCCAAATGAATAGAACTCATATTGTCACCATAAATAGTTGGAGTTCCAAACTCCAATCCAAGATCTTTGAATAATGTCTTCATCCACATAGCTTCTTGTGTAGCTATGGCAAGACCTCTATATTCACCTTCAGTAGAAGAGAGAGCAACTGTGGGTTGCTTCTTGGATGACCATGAAATAAGCTTTGAACCTGCAAAGGTAAGATAACCTGAAGTGCTCCTTCTATCTTCCTTGGAGCCAGCCCAATCTGCATTAGAAAATAGCTTCAAACCTAAATCAGGTACATAAGGATAATAAAGTCCTTCATTTATGGTTCCTTTGAGATACTTGAGAATCCTTTTGGCAGCATCCATATGTGGTTTCCTTGGTGTGTGCATAAATTAACTTAGCACACTCACACTGTAACATATATCTACTCTTGTCAATGTGGCATAGTTGAGATTACCCACTAGAATTTGATATGATGTGATGTCCTCTATGAGTTCACCTTCATGTGAGCTCAATTTGTGATTGAGCTCCATTGGAGTACCTGCAATCTTACAATCTTGCATCTTGAATTTTGCCAACATGTCCTTAATGTACTTTCTTTGAGTGAGAAACAAACCATGATCTTTTTAGACAACTTCCAAACCTAGGAAGTAGGCAAGTGAACCCAAATCACTTATCTTGAACTCTTCTCTCATCTAATCTTTGATCTTCTTCATACCATCTGCATCATTTCCTCTCAATATAATATCATCTACATATACACATAAGTAGATGACCTCAGAGTTACTCTTTTTGATAAAGAGTGAAGGATCTGACTTGCTTGGTTGAAAGCCTTTGTCCTGCACGAATGAAACAAGCCTGAAATTCCAAGCTCTTGGGGCTTGCTTGAGACCATACAATGCTTTGTTAAGTTTACACACATAATAAGGATAAACTTGATTCTCAAAACCAGGTGGTTGTGCCATGTATACCTCTTCTGTTATCCAACCATTCAAGAATGCATTCTTTACATCTAGTTGAAGTATCTTCCACTACTTGGAAGAGGCAATACTAAGCAAAACCCTAATACTAGGCATCTTTGCCACAGGAGAGAGGGTCTCCTCATAATGAATTCCCTGAGTTTGTGCAAAGCCTTTTGCCACAAGCCTTGCCTTATACCTGTTAATGGAACCATCAGAATTCTTCTTGAGTTTATAGAACCATCTTGAGCCTATTACCTTCATGGATGAAGTCTTGGGCACGAAATCCCAAGTGTTGTTTTCCTCAAGTGCTTCAATCTCTTCCTTCATTGCATGCTTCCATTCTGATTTTGCTTTGGCCTCTTCAAATGATGATGGCTCCTCTTGGTTTATGTCATGTGCTATGTAGATAGAATGTTTAGTTACTAAGGAGGTGTCAAACCCATACCTTTCTGGTTTTTTCTTTTCCCTCATAGATCTTCTTAGGCCATGATGTGATGATTTTGCCTCATGTCCAAGTTCTTGCAATTTTGCTTTACCTTTAGAATTTCATGCTTTGATCTTTTCCATTTGAGATTCTTCATCATCCGCTGAGGTGTCTTGTTCTTCAATCTTTGGTTGTTCTCTACCAAGATTTGGAAAATCTTCTTCAAGATCATATGGTAAATTGACCTTCCTGCATGAATCTTCATACCATGAATTGTTTTCATAAAAAACTACATCTCTGCTTACCAAGAATGCTTTGTTGGTAGGGTTGTATAACCTGTAGCCCTTTTGATTGTTGTCATATCCAATAAATATACACCTTTCTGCCTTTGGATCCATCTTGCCTCTAACCTGTGAAGGAACATGAGCAAAAGCAATGCATCCAAAAATTTTACAATGATCTAAGCTTGGTCTTCTTCCATTCCAAGCCTCATTTGGAGTCATCCCATCAAGGGATTTTGAAGCCAACCTGTTAATCAAGTAAGTGGCTGTAGATACAGCCTCAACCCATAGATAATTAGGCAAATGCTTTTCATTTAACATGGACCATGCCGCTTCAACAATTGTCCTATTCCTCCTTTCTGCCACTCCATTTTGCTCAGGAGTGTACCTTGTAGTTACCTCTCTTTTGATTCCTCTTTCTTGAAGAAAAGAATCAAACTCATGGGAGAAGTATTCTCCCCCTTCATTTGACCTTAGCCTTTTTAGTGATTTACCTATTTGATCCTCCACAAGAGCCAAATATCTTTTGAAACATGAAAAAACTTCATCTTTGTGTTTCATAAAGAATAGGATAGTCCATCTGCTGCAATCATCAATAAAGGAGAGATAATACCTTGATCCGGATATTGAAGCTTCCTTGCTAGGTCCCCATACATCTGTATGAACAAACTCCAAGAGATCTCCATGCATATAGCCTTTCTTCATGAATGGTAACCTGTGAGACTTTCAAAATTGACATGCACTACACTTATAAATCATATGTTGTTTTGACAAATTAGGGAGTCCAAGTATACTTTGGTCCCTGCAAATTTGCTTTAATGACCTTTCACCAATATGTGCTAACCTTTTGTGCCATACTTCCAATTATGTGAGTGTCTGACTACCATAATTAAAGAGAGCAATGTTTCTAGTGTCTTGTAATTCAAATGTGAACAATCTACCTACCTTTTCACCTTTTGCAATTCTTCTAAATCCTTGAATTCGATCTTCAACAAATGCTCCTGCTTTTGTGAACCTGACTTGCAACCCTTTCTCTACTATCTGCCCAACACTTATCAAATTCTTTGTAATGGTAGGGACATAGAGTACCTTACTGAGTAGGTTGATGTTTCCATCAGGTGCTTTTACATTGCCTATTTTCTCCATAAGATGTCTTGTATCATCTCTTGTTTGTACCTCATGCTTATTCCTTGGATCTTCTAAATTTGATAGGCGTGCCACATTTCCTGCCACATGATTTGAACAACCTGACTCTATGTAGAAAACATGCTCATCAGATTTACCTTCTGGCATAGCCATGTTCATGATCAATAATGAATCCTCTTTGTTTGAGTCTTCTGTGTAGTTATTGAAGTCTCTCCTTCCTTTGTAGCCTCCTTGATAGTTTGAATGATTATAGTTGTAGTAGTTGCCATGATAATTGTTGAACCTTCCTCTTGGGTAGCTATAACTTCCTCTATTGTATCCTCTTCCTCTTTGATTCCTGGAATTCCTAAAGCAATTTTCAGTTGTATGATTAGTTAATCCACAAATACAACATGAGTTGGAGACTTGGGATCTCCCCCTGCCTTGTCTACCTCCTCTTCCTCTACCTCTGCCATGTCTTCCTCTACCTGCATAGTTAACTTGATATGTACCTGCTTCATCATCCACTTTCTTTGCCTTTCCTTTGTTATCTTTGGACTTGCTTTTATCAATGTATAAAGGTGAAGATTGATTACCTTTAGAGCTTTCTCCATTTTTGATAAGCTTTGCCTCTTGAGTAAGTAGTTGTCCAATGAGTGTATTGAAATCAGGTACATGCATGTCCATGTACAAATCCATAGCTGTGGTGAATGCTTCCCACTTGTCATCTGCCTTCAAGCCATTAATGACCTACCTTACAATTTGCTCTTCATCTATTACCTCTCCAATGCTTCCCAACTGATCCGCTATGTCCTTGAGCTTTGTGACAAAATCAATCACATTTTGTTTGGGAGCCTTCTTGAGAATTGTGAAATCCAGTTATAGTTGATGCTTCCTAGCTTTGGAACTTTGAAGAAAAGAAGGCTTCAAGTGCATCCCATACTTCCTGAGATGTCTTACAACCTCTAATGTGAGGCAACAAAAAATTGGAGATAGAGTTGAGGAGATAAGACCTTGCAAGTGCATCCTTGGAGCACCATGTGCTCAATCTTTCTTACTCTTCTTGTGTTGGTTGACTTTTGTTCCTCAAACTTGGCATAACTTCATCTCCAGCCACATAACCATATAAAATTCTTCCTTGGAGATAAGCTTCCATTCTTACTGACCAAGCTGAGTAGTTACCTCTGTCAAATTTGTCAATTGATGAAGGAAATCCATCTGCCATGTTGTCCAACCTTGCTCTCATACCACTGTGAAGAGATGGATAGGTATGTGCTTGAAGATGAAGAGGTGTTGCAAAATCCTTGATCTACACGAGCCAAATGAACTCCAGAAGTATGTGATGGGCCCTTTTACCTTTCCAATGGATGTATTAGACACTCTATGTACCTTGGAAGATCACTCACAAAAAGATAGATCAAAACAGATAAGTTGGAGTTAGCTCAGAGGTGAAGAACTTGCTATTTTTGGTTCATACATCTATCCAGTGTTTTGCATAATTCTCTGAGCACAGCAACAATTAGCTTAATTCCTCTTGGGGAAGTCTAGTTAACTTAAAGAGCTAACTTTCAAGAGTAATCTCATCAAAATTAATGAACCACACACTGAGAATGATGTTTAGCAACTCATGACATCATCCCGATTTTCACGGGCTGCTAGAGTTTGAGATTAATGAGCAGAAAAATGAACATAACTCCAGATTTAAGAATCCAATGATTATGAAAATTTGTATGCTTATACTAGACAGTACGCGGACTCCCAAAAGCATTAAATTATTGAATTTGGATACGTACACACTGAGAAATAGCTATGACAAGATGAGTAAAAAAGTCGGGTACCTGACAGAGAAGTGAAAATGACAGACATGGTTGACTTCAACTGAACATAACTAAAGATGGCAATACAGAAATGAAATGAAAATTGATGAGCACATAGTAGACTTATAGAGCTAACTTTATCAAGTTAAATCACTGAAAATGATGCACCAATCTCAGAGAAATCATCTCTGCAATCTGACTAAGAAAACTGTGAGTTATGGCAGTGAGTAGTACATTTCACAAGAACATGGAAATATGAACTCAAATGATCATGAAAATGAAAGTATATTGCTTGTAAACTACAATGGACTTACTGATACATATTTGTGCCTTGGAATCACACCTTGATATGGCATAAAGCTCAGCTCTTGGAGGTCTTCACATAGGTCTCTCTAACCACGACTAAGGATGCCATCTATTTATAGTTGAGTTTGGGAGGCTAACTTCCCTCAATCACTCTCCAATTAATTAGTGATTGATTTGATTATCTACCTACCACAGATCACAAATTTGTGGCTCCTCTTTCCTTTTTTGATCAAGTGGACTCAACCACTTAAAATTCTCTCACTTTTACATTAAGTAAACTCTTCAAAAGTTACAAGAGGTAGTTCACAAGTGAACTTTGCATAGTCTTCATTTTAAAGCTTCTTCTATGACTGTGGGACTCAAGCCAATACTTAGGCTTGTCATAGACTTGCTCCAACACAGATGACCCTATACTTAGAGATCGATCTAAGATAGGTCATACGTTTATAGAGGAGAGTAAGAATTATATTAAATTCGCTGATGAATTTCTTTCGAAAATAGAAAAAGATCACTTTACAAAGATGATTGTTCGTCATGGTAAAGCATTTTATTTATTCCCACACAAAATAGGATGTGCAGACCCAAAGCTAGTAGCTCCGATGATTGTTTTTACTATACTGCACATTCCTTGGAATCTTCATCCAATACCAGTTCCAAAGGCTCATTTACCTGAGCTAATGAGACTGTTAAAGGAGAAGAGTGCCATGAGAATCTTGGAACCATCTTCGGCACCATACTCCAATAGGTGGTTCATGGTACCGAAAAAGAGCGGGAAGCTACGCTTTATTCAATATCTGCAATCTATGAATAAAGTCACTAATAGGAATGTAGGAACATGTCCTATTGTAGATGAGTTTGCCGAAGCATTTTCTGATCATTCCATCTATTCAATGGGAGACCTTTATTCAAGGTATGATCAGTTTCAATTAGCTATTGAGAGTTAAGATGTGACCACCTTTGGGTTTAGTATGCACGTGTACTTTACCACAAGGGGCGAAAACCTCGTTATGGACATTGCAAGGTGTTTGGTTGCTTAGTTTATGTTCATGTACCATCACAAATAAGAGGTAAGCTAGATGAAAGGGAAACAAAGGCAGTGTTTATTGGGTATGACTCAACTCAGATGGGTTACAAGTTCTATAATCCTTCAACAAAGAAATTCACTACAAGTAGAGATGTTGTGTTTGAAGAACATAGGTCTTGGTATGATGAAGTCAAACAAAAGGTAACTTTACCATATGATCTTGATTCTTATTCTCATAAATTAGGAAGCAAGCATGATACACATGTCTAGGATCCAAGATGTGATACAGATGATGACCAAGATAAAAAGGAAAAGGATTACAAGCTATGGAAGTCAAGAGGCAAAGCAAATATGCAAGAGTGTGTAGAATCCTCAAAGGACGCAGCTCGAAGGTCAACGAGGGAAGACAAACACAAAGGTATGGCTATGATTCCACATCTGTTACAAATCATTCATTCTACTTGGCAAAGGACTTAGTTTTAGAGGAACCCTCAACCTATGAAGAGGTGAAGAGAAACCCTAATTGGAAAAAGGCCATGAAAGAAGAAATTGATGCATTGAAGGAGATGGACACTTGGGATTTGGCTCCATTGTCATCTAATCAAAAGGTAATTGGTTGCATATAGGTATATAAAGCTAAAAGAAATTGAGATGGATCAATTTGCAAGTACAAGGCAAGATACGTTGCCAAAGGATGCTCGAAAACACATGGTATAGAATCATGGTATGGTATAAACTCATGATAAACTCATGCTCTCACCAATTGCAAAGATGACTACAATTAGAACATTGATAAGTGTAGCTACTACAAGAAATTGAGACTCCTCCAACTTGATGTGAAAAATGCATTATTAAATGGTTGGATAAGTGAAGAGGTATACATTTCACAACAAGCAAGTTTTGAAAACCATAATCATACATCTTATGTTTGGAGACTTAAGATAGCATTGTATGGATTGAAACAAGATCCGAGAGCTTGGAATTATAAATTGGTTACATAACCTCAAGATCAAGGGTTCATACATAGCAATTAAGATCCTTATCTATTCATCAAAAGGGATCACAATGAGGTTATCCATCTATGTGTATATGTAGATGATACTATTGTGATAGGTCATGATCTGAATGGAATTTAAAGGATCAAGAGATGCATGAAAGAGGAGTTCAAAATCAGTGACTTAGGTGAGCTCACATATTTCCTAGGTATGCAAGTTATTTATACACATGAAGGGATGTATCTAACTAAGATACATTGAAGACCTACTTGTCAAGCTCAGAATGGAGAACAAAAAGCTTCCAAGTACACCTTTGGAATTGAACCATAAACTAAGTGTTTATGAAGATGCACATATTGATGATCCTAAAAAGTATCAAAGTTTACTTGTTAGCTTGATATATGCTAGCAACACAAGACAAGACATATTAAATAGTGTGGGGGTGATTAGTTCGTTCATGCACTCACATAGAAGGACACACATGGATGCTACAAAAAGAGTACTCAAGTACCTCAAAGGGACACTTAATGAAGGTATCCATTATCCTTACTCTTTAGATTCACATATGAAAATCTATTCAGACGCAAACTGGGTAGGAGCAAAGAATGATAGAAGAAGTACCTCTGGATACTTAGCATTTGTAGGTTCAAAGTTGGTGTCATGGAGTTCCAAGAAGCAACCAATAGTTGCTTTATCTTGAACTGAAGTAGAATATAGAGATCTAACTATTGCAACTCAAGAAGCAATATGGTTGAAGGAGTTGTACTTAGATTTGGGACTTCTAAGTGCCAAACCTCACTTATTTAGAGATAATACAAGCTCCATGCATTTGACTGGATATCCAATTTTTCATGCAAGAACAAAGCACATAGAACTCCATTATTGCTTTGTGAGAAAGAAGCTTATGACAAAGGAAATTGACATTTCATTTTTCATACTAAAAATAGCAAACATGATGACAAAGGCACTTGATGGGATAAAGCTTTGTAGATTCAAAGCTATGGTAGGTATTCAACCTATTAGAGAATGAAGACTCGAGCATAATTTAGCTTAAGGGGGAGCTGTTGTATTATCAAGCTTTCATTGTGTTTGAGGTGGAGATGCTCTATATCAAATCGATTATTTGGATGCTATGAATATGCCTTTAAGAATAGCACTTATGTGCACATATTTTCTTTGTATTAATTGGTTGATGACTTATGTTCATTTGTTGTAAGGTTCAAGGTATTTACTTTTCTAGAAAGGAAAAGTTAAAGGCCTAAAATCCATGAGTTAGAAGTGGTTGGGATTGATTCTCAATCAATCAATCAAAAAGTAGATTTGATTTTAACTTTGTCTTTTCCTAGATTGTAGGAAATGATTCGAATCAATCTAAACTACTAAAGCTATTTTGTGTGGAATTCAAATTCGTGGAGAAAAGGCATGGCCATATTATCAAGAGACTTTATATAAGATTCTAAAATATTTTAATTTAAGAAGATTGTAGATTTGAAGCAATACATATACTTCTTGTTCGTTGCTTGGTGACACTTCAATTTTCTTCTCTTTCTTCCTTAGACTCAGTCAACTTGCAGACATTGCTGTTCCCTCTACAGAGTGTCAAATGTAGTTTGTAAGCAGTCATTGGAAACATATGACTATCTTATTTATGTGTATAGATTGTCAAGTCATTTTTTTCCTTATTTGAAGAGGTATTCAAGTTTTTTAGTATGAGGGTCATTCTCTGGATATCCCTAAAAAATGGGGATGACACTAGTTTAGTGTTAAGGTGATTACTCCTTGCATGGTTCATATAAACTATGGGTTTTATGCATTTTAGGAAGCCAAACCTATGAATGACACTTTCTTAAGAGGAACGCTTCCAAGTGATACTACGATGGCTACTCTTAGTGTTTGAAATCACAACTTCCATTTATCTTTAGAAGGTTTTTTGTGACGTAGTCAAGGTGCAAGTTATTTGTTTTGCATCAACTTGTTCTTGTTGATATTCCAAAGTATCTATTGGGATTTATTGCACTAACCACAAATCTAAAAGGCCTATTTCACATATCCGAAGATCTAGGGCTGGTCCTATGCTGTTTTGTTGGACCAACTTCACCACTTGACAACTTTACTCTCTAAGCTTCTCCAACTTCCTTCATAAACACAATGTGACGGAGAGAAAGAGAAGATCTAGTATTATAGACTTCAACAATATAAAATAGCTCTTTCAAAATAGCTTTGCGATGAAATCTCAACCTCATGATCAAACCTAATCTATGTGAATCTTATTCGTACTCACACTCTCAATCTCCATCTCGCTCACAATGTCACTCCCAATCACATTCACAAGAAAATTCTTTGATTTTGGCCTCCTCTTGCAAGACACAACAATATCCTCCAAAAAATGTGTCCCTCCTCAAGGAGCTGCATGATCCTACAAATTTAGCAAAAGTTGTGTCTCCTAGAATTGCATGCATAACTTTCACAAAATTATGGATTCTATTAGTCAATAGCTTCCTTTAGCAGCACTTATCAAAATTAGAAGAAATAAAAATGAAAACGCATATCTGACAACATCCATAATGTGCATGAGAAAACATTGAATCAAAATCATCAATTGGAATAATAATAGAGAAGCCTACTTTAAAAAAAATAAGTGTTAGAAAAACTGACACTTTTGTGGTCCTTTTAACTCAAAAATAGTTCAAAATTCCAAAATTCTTGTGAAAAGCAAAAATGTTAATCTCCTTGATCTACACAATAAGGCTAGATATGTCTTATGTCCAAATCAACCTCGAGATATCAATTTTCAACCTTGCATGTTTATAGACTCTATAGAGAGAATAGAATCAAGGCATTATCTTATGATGGTACTTAAAACATGATTTAAAGAGTGCTCATAGAGACACTTTTATTCTCCTATGCTTGCTCTACCCTTCTCTCATAGAGCCTTATTCTTGATTCTTTCATCTTCGTGTTCAATTTTCAAATAGAAAAAATGATGCGGATGAGGTTTAGAGGGAGAATATAAAACTTTTCACTCAACTAAGGGTAAATATTCACTCCAATTATCTTGGTTTTCATCGACATATATACTCAAAATTAATTCAAGTACTTGATTAACCCCATGGTTTGCCCATCATTCTATAGATGGAAATATATACTTATATGAAGTTGAGTACCAATTGGTTTATATGTTGCTTTGTAGGAGTCTCATGCAAACATATAGTCTCTATAAAAATTATGTTTTTAGGCATTCCATGGAGTCAACAAAAATCTTCCTTTTTTTTTTTTTGCAACATTCAAGGAAGTACGAGTCATTTTACATAGGAAATATATGTGCCAACTTGGTAAGTTGATCAACCACCACAAACATAGATCTCAACTTTTAGTTGTCGGCTCTTTAGACATTCACTAACATCGATAGTTTGGGGTTAGTCCAAAGGTTGAGGCTTCATGAGGAAGCTATTGTGCAAGACCTATTTTATATCATTCAAATCTATGATATCATATCTTCTCCTTCTTTACATCACATCGTGTCTACTTTTTTGCATCATAGTTTCTCTTATCTTGTGTAATTCTTCCTTTTTCTCTCTTCTATTGTTCTTGAGTGATTAGAATCTTGTGATTGGGAATAGCTTGTGTTGTGGAAGTGCTACAAGTGGTATAAGAGGAGAATCAATCCTTAGCAACCATGGAAGGTTTGACCCAAAATATTCAAGAGTAGGAGGAGCTTATTTTGAACCTTCTTAGTGAATTATGCAAAGAACGAGATGGAAATCAACCACAAAGCACCACAAATTTGTTCTAAAAGCTGAATGATGAAGTAGATGAAGATGCATCTAGAATGCTTACATCAAGAGAGAAACCCAATCATGAAGACCCTCAACCAGGTCCTCAAGAAGACAAAATTAAAGGATTTTGATGGTGACAAGAAGAGTCGATAAAACCAAGAGGCATGGATCAAAGAGGTGGAGAATTTCTTACATCTGTGACAATTCAATGAGGGGTCTAAGGTGAAGTTTTTGATCCTACATATTAAGGATCTCTCTAAGATAATCCCCTTAAGGAGTTGATGAAAAATAATGCCAAGTCTTTGTGGAACGAAACTTTTCAAAACTTATTTGAATCATTCAATCAATAAGTAATTGAAGATTGTGTTCTCAAAATACCATAAAAGGGAAAATCTTTTGTGGCTACATTTCATGCAATTGGCACACAAATAGAATGTTTTATTTCCCATGATGGACGGCTGGGTGCATATGAATCCAAAATATCAAGAAAACATGAACTTAATTATCCAACTCATGATCTATAAATCCTTGTTGTTGTGCATGCACTTAAGCATTGGAGACATCTATTATTAGGGGTTAAGTTTTAAATGAAAATAGATCATTAGATTCTATAATAAATTTTCACACAAACAATTCTTAACGATAGGCAAAAAGCACTAGATTGAATTATTAAGTGAGTTTGATTGTGACATTAAGTATTTGGCTAGCAAGGAAAGTAAGGTAACTGATGCTTTGATTCAAAAACCTTTACTTAATCTCCTTTATATAATAGATTCTAATTTTCTCAATCACATTTATCCACTTTTTTATCCACCTTTCTTATCCACCTTTTTTTAAGTCATTTCATGTAAAATATGGGATTGATGTATCAAGACAAATTTCATTTGCATAATGTATCTTTATTGTAACAATTGATTATGCATATCTTGTTAATCACTGTTCAATGTTCAAATATTAGATGATTGTCATGATGCCCATTTTTCTTCATAGCCAAGTTATTCAAGTACCTATGTTAAAACAAAATATTGTTACTTTTTGCCTGTGTATGAAGCACGATATTAGTAAATATGTTAATGAATATTTAAAGTGCCAACAAGTGAAATCTCAATTTAAAAGAATGTATGGAATTCTACAACCCTTGAACATTTCAAATTAGAATTGTGATTGTATCTCTATCGACTTCATCACTAAGTTGCATACAAAAAGAGGTAAACATGAAACTATACTTGTGGTAGTTGATTGACTTACCAAGATGGCACATTTCTTTCCTACGAAAAAGATTGATACTACCTTGAATGTAGCAAAATTGTTTGTAAAAGATATTTTTTGACTGCATGGAATGTCTAAAAACAAGATTTCCAATAGAGACTCCATGTTTGCATTGAAACGTTTGGAAAGCAACATTTGAATCAATTGGAACTCAAATTCCTATGAGTTGAGATTTCCATTCAGAATAAATGGGAAAATTGAGAGGGCTAATTTGGTATTTGAAGGTAATTTGTGTATGCATGTGAATGAAGAACAAGATGATTGGAGTGAATACTTGCCCTTCATTGCGTTTTCATATAATAATGCATGGCATGCATCTATAAAAATGACTCCATTTAAGGCTATGCATGGTTATATTTTATTTAGCTCCACCTTTCATTTCTAATTTCTCATATAAAGTAGAAGTATCTAAAGAAATGTCTGAGAAAATGGATGAAGAACTTGGAAAAATTAAGAACCACATAAAAGACAAATGAAATTCTACAATGTGAAGAAAAGAACACTTGAATTTCAAATAGATGACATCATATTTATTAAAGAAAATCATCAACGATCTAACTTGTTGTTAGGAATGAATCATTGAGTTTCTTCACACATGCTCGTCCTTTTGAAGTTTTGAAAAAGATTCAATTTCTTGCTTATTTGTTGGAATTACTTGAACATTTAAGTGCATATTTTATTTCATGTTATCTTACTTAAAAGATTTGTACCTAGTGTTAGTCATGTTTTGGAGGACAATTATAAGCTAAAAGATGATGGCTCTTTTGAGCGTTGACCTAAACCAACATTAGATATGAGGGAAATGCTACATTGATCTGTAGTAAATATTTTGGTCAAATGGCAAACATGTCCACAACAAGATTCAACATGGGTGAACTTAGATGACTTTATAGAACATTATCCTTCTTTTAAACTCTAAGGAAAAATTTCTTAATAGGGTGAAGAATTATAATAGTCCTTTCCATAGTGAAATAGTTCATTTTGAAGTTTCTATTATACATTGTGTCGAGAATGTTTAGAATGAGTACTGAAGATGCATATAGATAAAATCTAGAGATGATGAATTTATTCTCTCTTTAAGCCTTATATGCACTATATTTTTCTAGTTGAAAAACAAACATGAATATGAAATCAGGAGCAATATTGTATGAGAGAAAGGTAGAGCTTGCATGGAAGAATAAAAGTGGCTTTTTGAAAATTTTTTGAATCATTTCTGAAAGTATCGTGACTTGGGATCTACAACTAGTTTACTATAAGATAATGCCTTGAGTTTATTCTCTCTATAAAATTTATAAACTTTTAGGACTCCAAATTGATGTTTGGAGCTTGATTTGGATCTTGAGTCTCTCTAAGAATATTATGAAGATTCAAGAGGTGAAAGATTTTTCTCTCACAAGCATTTTGGGATTTTGTATTGTTTTTGGGTTACAAGGACCCAAAAAGTATGGATTTTTTCAACAATTACAAGAAAAAAGAAAAAATTGTGCTTCTCTATTATTATTGAAATCCATGATATTGATGCATACGTGTTGTCATGCATATTGTGGGTGTCAAATATATCTTTTCATGCTTTTTCTTCTACTATTGATAGGTGTAAACATGGGTGCTTTTGCAAAAGGTTTTGCATGCAATAGGGTTGAATATGACTTTTAGTAAATTTTGTGGATCATGCACATTGTAGAGAAGAATTCATCAACTCTATTTTGAAGGGATCGTTACCTCATGCAAGAAGAGCCAAAAAATTAGAGAGTTATCATGCTATTGTGATTGAGAGTGAGATTGTGAGTGAGATGGAGATTGAGAGTGTGAGTGCAAATGCGATTGTGATAGCTTGGGGTGTTTGGGAGGTCGAGGCTTTCTTATGAAGCTATTTTGCAAGAGCTTTTGTATATGATTCAAATCTATAATATTGTGTCTTCTTCTGTGCATCACATCGTGTGTACTCTCGCACATCAAATTTCCTCTTATCTTGTGCAATTCTTTGTTTTCCTATGTTCTATTTTTCTTGAGCAAATGGAATTTTGTGATTTTGGGATAGCTTGTGATTGGGGACTACAAGTGGTATTATAGAATAATCCATCCTTTCCAATCATGGATAGTTTGGCATAAACAATTCATGAGCAAGAGGAGCTTGTCTACAAGATTCTTCAAGAATTATGGATCAAACAAGGTGAAAAGAACAAGAGGACACCACAAATATGTTCATGGGACTGAATGATGAAGTGGATGGTGCATGAACATCTAGCATGCCTAGATGAAGACAAAAATGCAATCATGAAGATACAAAGGCTGATGAATTTTTCATCAACCAAGTCTTAAAGAAATCAAAATTGAAAGGTTTTGGTAGTGAGAAGAAGAGTGGCAAAGATCTAATGGCATGGATCAACGAGCTAGAGTGTTTCTTTGACCTTGGACAATTCAGTGAGAAGTCTAAGGTGAAGATTGGGATCCTATACTCGTGTGGCATTTCAAAACTATGGTGGAGTTCCTATATGCTAACTTGGACGTGTTTTGGTCCAGTTAAATGGAGGGACTATATAGAGCAAGCAAAAAAATGTCACTATTTCCACACTACCATATGGAAAAGAAGAGGGGGTTCTAGAATTTTCAACCATAAGAGAGTGACAAGCATAAATTCTCTCTTGATGATTATGAAGAGAAGTTTCTAACTCTTCACAAATATGCATTGGACGTTAGCAAGGATGCTCTGAAGAGCAAGTTCACTGAAGGACTTTGGAGCAACTTTTTTATCAAGTGAAGGGATGTGGATACATTGACTTCTTGTATGTTGTTGTTGTTGTGGTTGAGAGTCATATTGAAAGAGGGAATCCTATAGTCCATGATAAAGTTAAAATAATAGTTGATTGGTCAGTTCCTCAAATTGTAAGGGATATTAGTGTTGATATATTTAGGTAGTGATGTGTGTGAACACACTAGGACTGTCGGGGCACCTTTTTTCCTCTTTAGGAGGTTTTTCCCCCCGGCTTGTATATACGCCTATTGCCCTAATGGGCTACTTATCTTTGTACATTCTCTAGTAATACATTCAATATTGTGTGTTGTGCTCCAAGCTTCTTCTCCTTCCTCGTGTTGTTCACATGCTTCTGTAGACGTCTATCTCCAACAATTGGTATCAGAGCAGATCATCACTTCATCTATGGTGCCATCGACACTCCTCCATTTGTAGTCTCAGAATCACATGAATTTTGGTGAGCATACTCAGTGTGTTTTCGAGATCAAAACATCTTTGCTATGTGGTGACGAAATCTGGATCTGAGCTCATTTCGGCCTCCGAACGCACTATCGTAGTGCTTATGCAGGCTATTTTATCTTTTTGTGCCAAAGGTATATACTAGTTTCTGTTCGCCAATATAAGCGTCTCGAAGTCATCTATACATCTAGCGGAATGCCTCTAGGCAGTTATGTTCAACTTTTTGAGATACAATCAATTTTCTGCATCAAGGTATTTTAGTCATCGGCCATCGCTGAAAGCAGTGATGTATTCCGTATGTTGGCTGTTGAGGATAAGTTGGATGGTACCAACTACCCATTCTGGGCTTATATGATGCGACATGTTTTGGTTGCAAAAGGACTATGGAACATTGTACAAGGTGTCGAAAGACATCCTATCACACCTGCAACTGTTACAACTGCAGGTACTGAAGCTAATGCAGAAGGTGTCGAAGACGATGATATTCTGCATATTCGTGTTTGTGCTGTGGTTTTTGCTGCACCTACTGTAGAGCAAATTTGCTAGGATGGCAAAGATGCCCAATCACATGCATTGATAGCTTTGTCTATCAAATGTGCCATTATTCCTCACATTTGCTCTTGCAGAATAGCTAAGGATGCTTGTGATACACTTACCACATTGTACCAAGCTAGGAATGAGGCTCGTGTTGCTTACCTCCGAAAATAGTTGGAGAGTGAGCAGATGAATGAAGGTGATTCTATGGACAGTTTCCTAATGAAGATCAAAGACTTGAAGGAACAACTGATTTCTGCTGATGAGGTTATACCAGATAGCTCACTTGTGCATACCATTCTGAATAGTCTTCCTGATTCATATAAGAGTTTTGCTTCTACTCTTTGGTTGATGATGAAAGGCAATCCAAATGCCTTATCATTTGAGGAGTTAGTCTCTGTTCTATTGCAGGAAGATCAGTCTAGGTAGAACAGGTCCATTATGCAAGTTGCAAATCAAGATTTCCTGGCTAGTCAGAAGGGCAAAGGAAAGTGGAGCTCTTCAATTAGTAAGCAGAAATATGCTAATTTCGCATATTCGAAGCAGGAAGATAAAGATGAGAAGAAATCAAAAAAGAAAAAATTGTTTTTAAAGTACCGTAAAGGGAATGCTCATATCATAATGAACTGTCCAAAACTGGCTACTAAAGAGGCAAAGAAGAAAGAGGCTAGAATGGTTGTTGTAGAGGCCTCTACACCAAAAACAGAGTCTACTAATCTTGTGGAGGAAGAAGAATGGGTGTTTACTATTGTCTACAATTTTGACCCATCTTCTCATGAGCAATGCATGTCTATAGTAGACTCAGATGTTTGGTATTTTGATAGTGGGGTGACCAAACATATTACCTTGCAGCGCAATTTCTTCTCTTCACTCGAGCCTGCCCCTACAGGGAATACTGTTACATGCACCAACAACTCCTTTTATCCTGGTATGGGAGTTGGTAAGATCATTTGACTACTGCTGATGGTAGTTCTTTCACTTTGTCGGATGCTTTATTTGTGCTAGGGATCAAGAAGAACCTGTTATCAGTTTCTGCATTAGCCAAGATTGGTTTGGTTGTGAAATTTATTGATGATAGGTGTACAGTTCATGATTTGTCAAATGGCTATGTGATTATTGCTTCTAGCATTTTATGTCGTGGGCTATATAAGCTCACAGACTATGAAAGATCTGTAAATGAAATGGTTCTTAGGCTAGGTCAGATGCAAAGCTTTGGCATGCACGCTTTGGTCATTTGAATTTTCCTAGTTTGCTATGCCTCCAGAAATCTGAAATGGTGTCCTCTTTGCCCAAACTTGAGGCACCTCGAAAACATGTTTGTGAAGGCTATATTTTTGTTCTACGATGTTGTTCAGAAATTGCAGCTTGTACATAGTGATGTGTGTGGTCCTATGCAGACACCTTCTTTTGGGAAGTATCTTTACTTCGTGACTTTCATTAATGATTTTTCCAAGCATGCATGGGTTTATCCATTGAAGGCAAAGTCCGAAGTGTTCATGTGCTTCAAACACTTTTTGGTTTTGGCTAAAAATCTGTTAGCATGTAAAATGGGCACCCTCTAATCTGATTGAGGGGGGGGGATATATGTCTTCTGATTTTGATGCATTTCTAGCTGAACGTGGGATAAAACACCAATGTACAGTGCTATATAGAACTCAACAGAATGGAGTTGCTGAACGAAAGAACAGGTCACTCATGGAGATGATGAGGTGTATGGTCAAGAGTAAAGACTTTACCACATAGTTTCTGGCTTGAGGCTGTCATGTGTGCAGCATATGTACTGAACAAGTGTCCCACTAAAGTGCTGCAGTCTCTCACTCCATATGAGGCTTGGCATGATCACAAGCTATCTATTGATCATCTGCGTGTTTTTGGTTTTTGGCATATGCATTAATGCCTGAACAACATCGCAGAAAGTTGGATGATAAAGCAATAAAATGTATTTTTGTTGGGTACAATTCTGAAAGTAAAGGCTATCATCTGTATCATCCACAGACTAAATACATTCTGGTTAGTCGTGATGTTGTTTTTGTGGAAGATGCTATTCAACCATTGCTTTCATGTACTAAGGAGACATCTATTAGCTCCAAAGGCATGTATGATACTTTGCTGCCTCTTTTTACACGTGGACATTCTAGTGCTCGTCCCAATGAGGCAACTTCTGAGACTTTGCAGGTTTCATGTGATGATGCAGATCATTCCATTTCTGAGGTAGATTTACATGATGCGCTAGTTGATGAGAGAGCTGATATTGAGCAGGCAAAAACTATGCCAAAATGGTTGGTGCAGACTTTACGTGACAACAAATTAGATGCACCTCTGTCATATCGTACTCGTTCAGGCTCTCATAGTGCCTCTTTTGCATCAGATTTCTATGCTATGGCTGTAGCTAGTCTCTATGATGAGAATGAGCCTGTTTCGTTTGATGAAGCACAAAATTCAAAAAATTGGATGGCTATTATGCAATCTGAATATGATCCAATAATGAAGAATGGTACTTGGTCTTTATGTGACTTCTCTCCTAGCAAGAAGGCCATTGGCACTAGGTGGGTATACAAGCTGAAGCATAAAGCTGATGGTAGAGTTGACAGGTATAAGGCTAGGCTTGTTGCAAAGGGTTATGTGCAGGAAGGAGGCATTGATTTTGATGAAACCTTTGCACCTACATGCCGTATGACTACTGTTTGGAGCATTTGCGCACTTGGAGCCCATCATGGTTGGAATGTACATTAGTTGGACATTAACAATGCATTTATGAATGGTGACTTGCATGAAGAAGTGTATGTTTTTCAGCCCCGTGGCTTTGTGCAAAAAGGGCATGAAAACCAGGTGTGCAGATTAAAGAAGGCATTATATGGTTTAAAGCAAGCACCACATGCTTCGTATGAGAAGATACATGCCTATTTGATTGCACATGGTTTTGAGAACAGTCCAACTGAAAGCATCTTATATGTTAAGCGTGCTAATGATGTGCTTCTGATCATTGTTGTCTATGTTGACGACATGCTGCTCACTAGTCCTATTGAGAAGCATATTGCTGATTTTAAGGCTGATTTGCATGCCTCATTTGAGAGTTGATGGTGGAATGGCTTTGTGTCAAATGAAATATATTGACACATTATTGCAGCATTTTGGCCTTGAAGATTGTAAGCCTATTGCCACTCCTATGGAGACAGGTTTATGATTGAGTCTTCATGATGCTGGAGATGCATTTGATGGCATTCTCTATCAGTAGGCTATTGGATGTTTGATTTACTTATGCATTACTCAGCCACATATTCAGTTTGCTGTCTCACAGATGAGCAGATTTATGCATTGCCTAGGAGTCAAGCATTGACAGGCTGTTAAGCGCATCTTTCGCTACTTGAGTGGTACTCGGCTATTTGGGTTGTTTTATCCCAAGGGGGGATCACTACCGCCAGATTTGCATGCTTTTTATGACTCTAATTGGGCTGGTTGCCATGACACTCGTGTGTCCACTAGTGGCTTTTGCCTCATGTTTGGTAGCTCATGTATATCTTGGTTGAGCAAGAAGAAGCCTAGTGTGGCCACTTCAAGTTGTGAGGCTGAGTATAGGGAAACTTTCACAGCTACTGTTGAGTGTGTGTGGCTCAAACGCCTTATGGCTGATTTGGGTGTTGGTGAGTCTTCTTCCACCACCATCTTCATTGATAGTCAGAGTGCCTTGGTAGTTGCGAGGAACCCTGTGTTCCATGATCGCACTAAGCACATTGAGGTGCATTATCATTATGTCAGGGAGAGGTTCTCTGCCTGGGAGATCAGCTTGGCATATGTGCCCACGCAGGAGAACATTGCAGACCTTTTCACGAAGGCTCTGCCTAGGGAGAAATTTGAAGCTTTCCGCAAAGCTTTGGGCTTACTTCCTTTTCTGGAGTGATTTCCACATAGCTTGGCACTTCCTTATACATGAGTGCCAGCTCCTTGTTCACCGCATCACTCCCAGGGGGGATTTATTGATATATTTAGGCAGTGATGTGTGTGAACACACTAGGACCACCTGAGCACTTTTTTCCCTCTTTAGGAGTTTTTCTCCCCGCGCTTGTATATACGTCTATTGCCCTAATGGGCTACTTATCTTTGTACATTCTCTAGTAATACATTCAGTATTGCGTGTTGTGCTCCAAGATTCTTCTCCTTCCTCGTGTTGCTCGCGTGCTTCCATAGACATCTATCTCCAACAATTAGAAGCTTTTAAGGATTGGTGCAATATGAGAGAGCATATATTGAGTTAAAGGGCCCAGAAAAGTGTGGAGTTTTCCAACATTAAGAGAAAACAAGTGGACTTCTCTATAATTGTTCAAGTCCATGATTCTAATGCATATGTGTTTGCATGCATATTGTGGATGTTGATGAATATGTCTTTCAGTAATTTTTCTTCTACTTTTGACATGTGTCATGAAAGAAAGTACTTGACCACTAAAACATATGCTTTTGTGAAAGTTTCACATGCAACATGAGGAGATACAACTTCCATAAAATTCAGTGGATTGTGCACTTCAACGAGAAGGGAAAATCAACTCTATTTTGAAAAGATCATTGTGTCATGCAAGAAGAGGGCACAATTCAAAGAATTTCCTTGTGATTGTTATTGAGACTGAGATTGAGACTGAGAGAGAGACTAAGAGTGTGTGTGATGAGATTGTCTTAGCTCTCGGGTGGTTAGGAGATTCAGGCTTTATTTGGAAGCTATTTTGAAAGAGTATTGTATATGATTCAAATCTATAATATGAGATCTACTCCTTTTGTGCATAACATCTTGTCTACTCTATCACATTAGATTTTCTCTTATCTTGTGCAACTCTTTAGTTTCATCTCTTCTATTGTTCCTTAGAGATTGGAAGCTTGTGATTGGGGATAGGATGTGATTACAAAAGTGCAACAAGTGCTATGAGGGCTGAATCAATCATTGAGAACTATGGACGCTATGACACAAATGATTTGTGAACAAGGGGATATTATTCAAGATCTTCTTGGAGAATTATGCAAACAACAATGTGGAAAGCAACCAGAAGGCACCACAATTTTTTTGTGGACTTGAACGATGAAGTGGATGAATGTGCAAGAGCATCAAGAGAGCCTAGAGTAAGAACAATGTAATCATGAAGATTGAGTTTGCCCTCAATAAAGTCTTCAAGAAAGAAAAAATGAATGATTTTGATTGTGAGAAGAAGAGTGCCAAAGATCTAGAGGCATGGGTCAAAGAGCTAGAGGATTTCTTTGATCTTCAACAATTAAATGAGGAGTCTAAGGTGAAGGTTTTGATCGTACACCTATGTTGCATAGCAAAGCAATGGTTGAAGCCCTATGTGCATACTCAAATGCGTTCTAATCCACTAATATGGAAGAAATTTAGAGAGCAAGCAAAAAAATGTTACTATTCTCCACACCACAACATAGAGAAGAAGATGGAGTTCTATAATTTTTGACAATAAGATAGTGAGAAGCATAGATTTTCTAGTGATCAGCATAGAGAAACATTTGTACATCTTCACAAATATGCATTGGAGGTTAGGGAGGATGCTCAGAAGAGCAAGTTTACTAAAGTTCTTCATGAGGACTTTGGTTTCTAGTGACAGTATCTAGGTGTTGTGACTTCGTGGATGTTGCTATGATGTTAGAGAATCAAGATTCAATCAGATAAGCTTGTTAGTCGGCCGACGGATTGGGACAAGGGTAACGAAAATCTCTGTAAAACACGCGCAAAAGGTAGTTACACACATATTTGTAAATCTTATATAAAGCAATGAAAAGAAGTGCTCGGGGGCGCGGGGATTTTGGCCTATTTTCGTGTTATGTTGGGAGAAATGGTTGGATTCTCCAGAAGATTGAGTTGGTGCTGCTAATCCTGCTTTGCACCAGCCCTCAGTGACTCCAGATATGATTAGTAGACATCCTTAGCTTCCAAATGATACCAAGAGATCATATATGTACTTTGCAAATGATGTATGTAGTGATCAAATCAAAACAGACTACTTGATACTTCACAAATCCAAGAAAACTTGCTATTTTGGTATTGACACCTGCTCAGAGTTATACTCAGTATGACCAGTACACTTACAATTGGCAAAATTCCTTCTAGAGGTATTCTATTAGCTTAGTAAGCTACCATTTGCAAGTAGAATGAGATAAAATGATAAACTATACTTAGAGAAATCACTTTAGCAAACTTATTGACACCCCCGACTTTTTAGGAAATATGGAGACAAATACGAGTGAGCACTTCGACCGCGATTTCTCGAGATTGGCTGAAGCAAGTTGCCTCAAGCTTTGTGTGCTTGTAGTATGCTTTGAGCTGAATCTACCATGCTTTGAATCACTTGATTTGGTGCAGTAGGCACTGAGATATGCCTCTTTGAAGTTGACAGACTTGAAGTAGTATACTCAGAGAACACAGAGTTGATGTATGTAAATGTATGTATTGATTCACATTAGTTTACAAACTCATTGGCATGCCAAGCATTGCCTAATGAGGTAGAGATGTGTGAGCTATGGTGTAGCTCTCTCACACACTCAATGATAGCAGGAATGAAGCTCGGAAGGACTCTCTCTGCCCGCGAGTTTTCTTCTCACTTTTATATGAGTTGGAGGTTGATTTGAATTTCAAATTCAAATCTAAGACTTCCTATAATCACTCCTCTAAAAGAAGGGAGATATTCTCTCAACTCATACCATCTAATTCCACGAATCTATCAAGTAGGTGTATCCATAAGATTCCAAGTCATTTAGACTTTTACATGGGTAAAGTGGTAATAAATTACAAGCATAAGTTCCTATGGTTCTTCTCACATGTTGAGTTTTCAAGAACAAATCCAAGCCAAGTGTGTGGGCTTGCAAATTACACCAACAGCTCCCCCTCAAGCCAAACACTTTGGCTTAAGTCTTCATCTTCAATCTTCAATTACATCCTACAATCCAATCATGGATTTGAATCTGCATAATTTGTTTCCATCCAAAGCTTTAGTGAGTAAATCTGCACATTGCATATCAGTAGACACATAGGTCAATTGAATGTCCTTGCTTAGCAACTTCTCTCTCACATAGTGGTAATGAACCTCTATGTGTTTTGTTCTAGCATGATATATTGGATTAGCTGCAAGGTGAAGAGAGCTTGTGTTGTCTCCAAAAATAATTGGGGGCCTAGTGTATAGGCCTAGTTCTGTATACAAAAGCTTTAACCAAATAGCTTCTTGAGTGGCATTGGCTAGCCCTCTATACTCTGCTTCAGTGGATGACAATGCCACTGTTGGTTGTTTCTTGGCTCACCAAGAAATAGGTTTATCACCTGCAAAAGATAAGTATCCTGATGTGCTCCTCCTATCATCCTTGCATCCTGCCCAATCTGCATCTGAATATACTTTAATGTCAATATCTAATGTATAAGGAAAGTACAAACCATGGTTCTGAGTTCCCTTTAGATACTAGAAGATCTTCTTTGCAGACTCAAGGTGAGATACCCTTTGTTTGTGCATGAATTGACTTAGCACACTAACTCCATATGCTATGTCAATTCTGGTCAAGGTAGCATAATTCAAACTACCTACCATACTTTGATATCCTGTAATGTCTTGGACTTCATCCCCTTCATGAGCACTTAGCTTTAGGTTGATTTCCATTGGAGTACCAGAGACTTTAGCATCCTGCAAGCCAAATTTCTTTAACATGTCCTGCACATACTTCTTCTGAGTGATATATATACCTGAATTAGTATAAACCAATTCAAGTCCTACAAAGTATTTCAATTATCCAAGATCATTGATCTTGAACTCCTTCATCATCTAATTTTTGATGCTTCTGATTCCTTGGACATCATTACCTGTAATGATGATGTCATCAACATAAACACAGAGATAGATTACCTCTGAATTACTCCTTTTGATAAACAATGAAGTGTCTGCCTTGCTCATAGTAAACCCTTGGTCTTGGAGGTATGTTGTGAGTCTATAATTCCATGCTCTAGGTGCCTGATTCAATCCATATAAAGCCTTCTTCAATTTACAAACATAATTTACCTTCTTGGAATCTTCATAGCCAGGTGGTTGTGACATGTAGACTTCTTCAGATATCCATCCATTCAAGAAAGCATTCTTGTAATTGGTACATGTTCCAATTCTTGGATGCAGCTACACTCACCAATACTCTGATTGTTGGCATCTTAGCCACAGGAGAAAATGTCTCCTCATAATCAATGCCTTGGGTTTGTGCAAAACCCTTGGCTACCAACCTAGCTTTGTACCTGTTGATTGTTCCATCAGAGTTCCTCTTTAGCTTGTAGATCCATCTGGATCCTATCACCTTCATAGAGTCCTTCTTGGGTACCAAGTCCCATGTGTCACTCTCCTTGAGAGCTTCTATTTCTTCATCCATAGCTCCTTTCCATTCTGGTTTGGTGATTGCCTCTTCATATGAACCTGGTTCTTCACTTAACAAGTCCTTTGCAAGATAAATTGAATGCTTAGTTACAAGAGAAGTATCATACCCATATCTGATAGGCTTCTTACTTTCTCTCTGAGATCTCCTCATTGCTTGAGTTGAAGATTCTGGTATATCCTCAAGCTTCTTCATCTTTAACTTGCCTTTGGACTTCCATGCCTTGAATTCTTCAAGATTGATTGTGTCATCATCTTCTGAACTTGAGTCTTCCTTCTGGATTGGTTCCTCCTTTGAAAGTTTTGGAAACTCCTCTTCCAAATCATAGGGTAGACTAACCTTCCTGCATTCATTCTCATACCATGAGTCATTCTCATCAAAGATGACATCTCTGCTTACCTTGAACCCTTTATTGGTTGGGTTGTAGAATCTGTACCCTTTTTGATTTAAGTCATAACCAATGAAAATACATTTTTCTGCTTTAGGGTCTAGCTTTCCCCTTACCTGTGAGGGAATATGCACATATGCTACACAACCAAAGATTTTGCAATGATCCAATGATGGTCTCTTACCATGCCAAGCTTCATAAGGTGTCATTCCATCAAGAGACTTTGATGGCAACCTGTTTATGAGATAGGTGGCAGTAGATACACTCTCTGCCCAAAGATAATTTGGTAACTTCTTTTCATTAAGCAAAGACCTAGCTGTTTCAACAATAAGCCTATTCCTTCTTTCAGCTACTCCATTTTGTTCAGGTGAGTACCTTGTGGTTATCTCCCTTTTGATGCCTCTTTCCTGCAAGAAATCTTCAAACTCATTTGAGAAGTATTCACCTCCTCCATTTGACCTTAGCCTCTTCAAGTTTCTTCCTATTTGGTTTTCAACAAGTGCAAGATATCTCTTGAAACAGTTAAACACTTCATCCTTATGCTTCATAAAGTATAAGACAGTCCATCTGCTATAATCATCAATGAAAGACACATAGTACCTTGATCCTGAAATGGAGGGATCCTTGCTAGGTCCCTAAACATCTGTGTGTACCAAGTCTAGGTAGTCTTCATGCATAAAGCCTTTCCTTGAATAGGGCAACCTGTGAGACTTACCAAACTGACAAGCACCAGACTTGTAAATCATGTGTTGCTTGGACACATTAGGTATCCCAAGCACACATTGATCCCTGCACATTTGCTTCAAAGTCCTTTCACCTATGTGGCCTAGCCTCTTGTGCCATATTTCTAACTCTAAAAGTGTTTGATCCTTGTAATTGTATAAAGCAATGTTTTTGGTGTCTTCTAGCTCAAAAGTAAATAATCTACCTGTTTTCTCTCCCTTGGCTATCCTTTTGAATCCATGTCTTGGGTCCTCCACATATGCTCCATGTTGAGTGAATCTGACCTGCAAACCTTTCTCCACAATCTGACCAACACTCATTAAGTTTTTTGTAATAGTTGGTACATAAAGTACCCTGCTCAATATGTTCTGGTTACCATCACAAGTTTTTACATTTCCAATCTTTATAACAGAATGTTTAGTATCATCACCTGTCTGTACCTGATGTTTGCCCTTGGGTTCTTCCAAATCAGAGAGTAGTGCCACATTACCAGCTACATGGTTAGAACACCCTGAATCAATATAAAACAGATGATCATCATTGATGCCTGACTTGGAAGTCATATTCATGATCAATAGGGAGTCATCTTGCTCCTCTGTGTAGTTGTTGTAATCCCTTCTATTTCTGAATCCACCTTGGTAGTTATCATTGTGGTTGTAATTGTTGTTGTAGTTCTTGTTGTAGCCATTGTAGCCTTGGTGTTGGTTGAATCTTCCTTTGCCTTGAGAGTATCCACCTCTTTGATAGCTTCTTCCTCTCTGATTCTTATAGTTTCTGTAGCACTCATCTATGGTATGGTTAGATAATCCACAAATGTTGCATGGTGATGAGTTGTAGGGTCTCCCCCTACCTGACTTACCTCCTCTGCCTCTACCTCTTGAAGATCTACCTCTCCCTGCATAGTTGGCTTGGGAGGTAGACCCTTCATCCTCTTGCTTTTTACCTTTACCTTTGTCTTTAACCTTTTTATCAGTATATAGAGTAGAGGGGTTGTTACCTTTTGATTGATCTCCAAGCTTTGTAAACTTTGCTTCATGTGTGAATAGTTGGCCCATGAGAGTTGTGAGATCTGGGGTATGCATGTCCATGTAGAGATCCATTGCAGTGGTGAAGCTTTCCCACTTATCATCTGCCTTGAGTCCATTTGTTATTTGCCTTACTATTTGTTCCTCTTCAATCTCCTGTCCAATGCTTGCTAATTGGTCTGCCACATCCTTGATCTTGGTCACAAATTCTGAGACTGATTGCTTTGGTTGCTTCCTAAGGGTTGTGAATTCAATCCACAATTGATTCTTCCTAGCCCTTGTATTAGATGAAAAGTATGATGACAAGGTTTCCCAAGTTTCTTGGGAAGTCTTACAATTCCTGATGTGAGGTAAAAGGAAATCAGATATAGAGTTAAGAAGGTAAGACCTTGCCAATGCATCTTTTGCACACCATGTATTAAGCCTTTCTTGTTCTTCCTTGGTGGGTAGACCCCTTGCTTTGAATGAGGGCAATTCCTCATCTTTTGAGATGAATCCAAACAGACTTCTTCCTTGTAGATAGGTCTTCATCCTCAGAGACCAAGCTTGGTAATTGTTCCTGTCCAATTTGTCAATGAATGAAGGAAAACCATCTCCCATGTTACCTTATCTGATCTGATACCACTGTTGGGAGAAATGGTTGGATTCTCCAGAAGATTGAGTTGGTGCTGCTAATCCTGCTTTGCACCAGCCCTCAGTGACTCGAGATATGATTAGTAGACATCCTTAGCTTCCAAATGATACCAAGAGATCATATATGTACTTTGCAAATGATGTATGTAGTGATCAAATCAAAACAGACTACTTGATACTTCACAAATCCAAGAAAACTTGCTATTTTGGTATTGACACCTGCTCAGAGTTATACTCAGTATGACCAATACACTTACAATTGGCAAAATTCCTTCTAGAGATATTCTATTAGCTTAGTAAGCTACCATTTGCAAGTGGAATGAGATAAAATGATAAACTATACTTAGAGAAATCACTTTAGCAAACTTATTGACACCCCCGACTTTTTAGGAAATATGGAGACAAATACGAGTGAGCACTTCGACCGCGATTTCTCGAGATTGGCTGAACCAAGTTGCTTCAAACTTTGTATGCTTGTAGCATGCTTTGAGCTCAATCTACCATGCTTTGAATCACTTGATTTGGTGCAGTAGGCACTGAGATATGCCTCTTTGAAGTTGACAGACTTGAAGTAGTATACTCAGAGAACACAGAGTTGATGTATGTAAATGTATGTATTGATTCACATTAGTTTACAAACTCATTGGCATGCCAAGCATTGCCTAATGAGGTAGAGATGTGTGAGCTATGGTGTAGCTCTCTCACACACTCAATGATAGTAGGAATGAAGCTCGGAAGGACTCTCTCTGCCCGCGAGTTTTCTTCTCACTTTTATATGAGTTGGAGGTTGATTTGAATTTCAAATTCAAATCTAAGACTTCCTATAATCACTCCTCTAAAAGTAGGGAGATATTCTCTCAACTCATACCATCTAATTCCACGAATCTATCAAGTAGGTGTATCCATAAGATTCCAAGTCATTTAGACTTTTACATGGGTAAAGTGATAATAAATTACAAGCATAAGTTCCTATGGTTCTTCTCACATGTTGAGTTTTCAAGAACAAATCCAAGCCAAGTGTGTGGGCTTGCAAATTACACCAACATGTTATCACCAGACTGTTCGCCTGGTTGTCTGTCTGAACGTTGCGGCAGTGTGTGTTGTTTAGTTTTTGCGTACTCTGTTGTACTCTGTGTTGTCATCTGTCAATCTCGATTACACTGTGAATCTAGTTCCATTCAGTAAGTCATTGGATCGTTGTCTGAAAGAGTTACTGTGGATCGTTGTGACAAATTGTTCTGTTAAGATGTACGACTTAGTGCTCTTCTCCTTGTTGAACTGCTAAGTAGTGATAAGTTTGTGTGAATGTAGTAATCTTTCCCTAAGAACATTGTGCAGAAGTAGTGCTGTTCTCGATCTACACTTGTACGGTGAGAATTACCTATAGTTAAGGGTAATTCTAGTGTGTGTTAGTCTTCAAAACTGTAGGTTGAAACCGTAGGTACCTTCTGTGGTCCGGTTGCTTGACTGTGAGCGTTGTCTTGGTGAAGGTTGGACTATTGTGCTGTTACAGTAGCATATTAGTCTGAAGTAATTCGGTACCAAGGTACAAATAAGTCTGGTACAGTCTAGTTGTTACTGGTAGCTGAGCTAAGGCTGTGATGACACTGTCTAAGGACAGTAGATTCAGATAGAATTGTCAATAGCATTTTATTGCTACAACTGAATCAGTTATTTTGGGAACTAAGTACAGGGCCTCTATCAAACAGACCCCTACCACTCCTAAGAACCCACGATTCGTTTGACATGTGCTGACAGTTAGAACAACGCATTAATTCAACACTGGCCTTAACATTGGCCGTTTTTGTCCGCAGTTAACACTTGGCGCCGTCTGTGGGAAGGTGGCATCAAGATTGCTGTTTATTTGTCGAAAGTGTTATCAAGATTGCCATTTAACTGCGAGAAGGTGGCAATAGATCAGATTGTTGCAAACCTATTGTGGAAACGTGACTAATTTTTTTTTTTCGACAGTAATAGTACGCGATTAGTACAAAAGATGATACATGCCGGTTACTCGATCCGGTGAAACGTATCCAAAGAACAGCCTGCCCGGAGTACTTAATTTACTAAAAACGACTCCAGGAGGTAGAAGTACAACTAGGTCTAACCCAGTTGTCAAGAAAGTCAAGAATGTTAGTAATGATTCCGGTCATATTCCAGTGGAACGTGTTACGCCTCTAGTGAATTTTGGTACTATTTCGGCACAGTCTGTCGAAGATATAGTAACTCCATAATCTACCAGGACGTAGTTTGAAGTTAGTTTAACAATCTTGGGTAAAGATTCAAATTTGTTTATGACTAGAAACACTTTAGCAAAAGAAATTAGCGAAGGCGAAAAAACACCTTGTTTTGACAAAATCTCGACACATTCCGATGATATTTCGGTAACAAAATCGCAGTTTTCCAGTGACGGTTTACCATTTCTTAGTGAATCTTCAGCCCAGTCACCGCTATTGGGAGTAAGCTTTCCTACATTTGAAATCAGAAAGGAAGGTAGCCTGTTCGAAACCGAGATTCGAAGCATACTGAACAAGATTATCGAACCGGAAAGTGCATAGTCCGACGATACAGATTCTGATAGTTCAGATATTCAGTCTCGAGATACAGAAGATCGTCACAATACACTCGCCATGAACGGGCAACAACAACAACAACAGCAGCAACAAGAAGTATGCCCACCAAGGCCGACTCCGACAGGAGTAACGTACACCGAATTTGGTGGATTCTCAGGAGATGACCCGGATGCTCATGTACGCACATTCGAGATAAGCTACGCAGTTCTCAACCATCCACCTGATCCGACGTATAAGGCTATTGTTTTTCAATCGACATTGGTCAATGAAGCAGCTAGATGGCTTACAGAATATGATATTAACCATTTCGGCACCTATGAAGCAGTAAGGAATGCATTTCTGCAAAGATTTAGGCTAAAGAAGAATCCAGCCGAAATTTTTGATTACTTGCAAAACAATAGACAGAAGATAAATCAAACTGTACAGGAGTACGCTACTCTATTCAGGACGCATCTAAGGCAGTTACCACCAGCACACGCCAACCTACCGGACGACGTTATTACTCAGTGGTTTATCAATGGATTGACCCCGCAACTTAAACAGATTATGATCATACACTGTGTAGGAGCTATGAAGCTAGATGCAGTAATTGCAATGGCTGTGTAGCTGGAAAACAAAGTTGGAGGATTTACAGAAGATCTGGAGTGGCTAAAAGCAAATAGAAATACCACCAAAGACCCGACCAGACAGATGTACTGCACTATTGCAAGAATTCAGGCCATACTAGTGCCACTTGTGCACTTAATCAGTTATTCTGTGCTATCTGCAACACTGTCGGACACACCACCAAAAACTGTGCATACAACGCCAAAGTGCAGGGAACCGCAACTGTCAATGCTATTATACAGGAACCAGGACAACGAGCCAATCATAATGTACCTCCGCAAATGAGGAACAATCAGCAACAAGGATATCAAAATTACAGAGGACAGAGAAACAACAACTACAACGCAAACCGCTGGCAGGCCGGACCAGCACCGAAAAATCCCAATTTGCCACCACCGCGCTGTCATTTCTGTGGTGAATTTGGTCACATTAGAAGATTTTTTAAAGATGCAGCTGAGTATGATCAGAGGAAGAAAGAACGACAAAACCCAATGGCTAATATGGTACAAATCACACCAGTAGAAACACACGCTGTAGTAATTTAGACCCGCTCCGGTAAACAACTGCAACCAGCAGCAGAAATATTTGAACCAGGCATATGAGAACAACAAAGGATGTATGATAAAGCTAGTCAATGGACCACCGCAGAACCTCCAGTCTTCCCAGATCCTATTCCGGTAACCCAGACTCCGTTAACCGAAGAAGGAACACAACAACAGGATTCCAATTCAGCAGCAGGCACATCATCAGCAGCAGGTACATCATCAGCAGCAGACACATCATCTTCAATAGGCGCATCATCTTCAGAATCTGTGGAAACAATCCAATCACAAAAGGCCTGGGAAATTTTATCTAAAGCATCCATCACTCTTCCTTTGGGCCAATTACTTGCACTAGTACCTGGAGTTTGACAGCAATTTTAACAACAGTTCAGTCCTGTGCCTCCTTGCATTCCTGCGACAGCAACCGTGCAATCGGAACCTGATTCTACGGTCGCTCATTCAGTTCCTTTGATAACGGTATGGTATAAGAATCATAAAATCACACAGGTACTAATTGATGGAGGATCTGGAGTCAACATTGCTACTGCTGCACTATGTAAAAAGTTAGGGTGGACCAAAATCGAACCAGTTCAATTTTTTGTCAGAATGGCCGACCAATCAAGAGTCCATCCCATAGGACTTGTACGAAATGTACCAATCACTTTACAAGGTACAACATTTAAAATGACCTTTGTCATACTAGATTTACCGGAATCCACTCTTGATTACAACCTCCTTTTCGGTCGAACTTGGCTAAAGCATGCTAAGGTGATACAGGATTGGTCTACACAAGAACTCACTTTCAAGGATAAAAATCGTAAATACGTTGTAAAATTAGATGCTATACAACCTTGCGAGTTGCATGCTAGACCGTATTTGGTAGAACCAGTCCATATGCTAGATGGATTGTCAGATGATGAAGAAAAAGAGTTTCTGAAAAATAACATTGACTTGATTTCCCTAGGAACTGTTGATCTACAATCTGTTGTAGATAACTGGAATCCTACAGTTTGTACAGTGATGACTGTAACAGAAACAAATATGAAAGAAGGTAAGGTTACCATAGATGCCGCTGATCTACAACAACTTTTTAAGCCATCAGAGAATACAGAGAAGCCTCGACAATTCTATGTTCCAAAAGATCAACTGACCACTTACAATTTAGGTGATGAAGAAAATCCACGACGTGTCAAGATAAAGCAGAACTAACAGAATTATTTCAAGCAGATCTAATCCAACTACTTCGCGAATTTTCTGATGTATTCGCATGGGACTACAAATACATGAAGGGTTTGGACCCGCGCATCTATCAACACAGGGTCATGCTGAAGCCGGAAGCAGAACCACTTAAGCAACCCAATTACCGGATGAACCCGAACTATGCATCACAGGTAAAGGCAGAACTTGATAGGCTACTTAAAGTCGAATTTATTGTACCAATAGAACATGCTGAATGGATCTCACCAATTGTTATTGTCCCGAAAAAGAATAAGCAGTTGCGAATATGTGTAGATTACCGGAAACTGAACGCAGCTACAGTGCATGATCCATTTCCGCTCCCTTTTCTTGACACAATGCTTGATAAAGTAACAGGACATGAAATGTATTCATTTTTAGATGGTTACAGTGGATATAATCAAGTTAGAATGGCTGAACAGGATATACCAAAGACTGCCTTCATTACCAACTGGGGTGTATTTGCTTGTACTGTTATGTGGTTTGGATTAAGAAATGCCCCAAGTACATTCCAAAGGTGTATGCAGGAAATATTTTTTCCTTATCTTACCTCTTTTATGCAAGTCTATCTTGACGATTTTTCAATTTTCGGTAAGATGATAACACACCTGTTCCATTTACGGTGCTGCTTTCAGAAATGCAGAGAATACAGACTCTGTTTGAACCCAAACAAATCCATGTTTGCGGTTTCATGTGGCAAGCTACTTGGTCACATTGTATCTGCACAAGGTATACATGTAGATCCAGATAAAATTTCAGCTGTGTTAGAAGCTCCGGTGCCCACTACACCGAAGGAAGTAATGCGCTTCATGGGCCAAGTAAGATGGCATGGACGACACTTACGATGGCTTGCTCACTTGGCAATACCACTGAACAGATTAATCACCAAGACTGCTCGACAGTTTGAGTGGACTCAAGAATGTCAGATAGCATTTGATCGCTTAAAGTGTTTATTAACACAAGTTCCCATCTTACAACCTTCTGACTGGGATCGCCCATTTCATGTATTTGTTGATGCTTCAGATATAGAAATAGGAAGCGTTTTAATGCAACAAACTGATAAGTGGTTCAGAATAGTATACTTTGCAAGTCATAGATTAGCCCCTGCTGAAAAGAATTACTTGGTAACAGAAAGAGAATGTCTAGGTCTAGTATATTCTGTCAAAAAATTCAGACATTACTTGCTGGGCCGTAAATTTACCTTTCATGTAGATCATGCTGCACTTGTCTATCTAGTTCGGCAACAGCATCTAGGTGGTCGATTAGCAAGATGGGTTCTGCTTTTACAAGAATTTGACTACGAAGTCATTCATCGGCCAGGCAATTCACATGCCTTAGCAGATTTTCTTTCTCGACTAGATTCCGGTGAAGCTCCGGTAGGCATAGATGACACAACTCCGGCGATTTATGTCTCTAAACCAACGAATGATGAAATTACAGACCCACCTATGCCATCTACATATTATGATCAGATCCTGACCTTTCTCACTGATGGATGCCTTCCATCTCAGACTTCTACGGCAATATGCAGGAAAATTGCAGTTTTTAGCCGCCAATTTCGGTTGATTGCTAGAGAATTATAGTATGTGGATAATACTGGAATTTTACTTAATTGTATTCCACCACATGAAGTTAACTCAGTTATTACTTTGGCTCACTCAATTCCTTCCAGTGGTCATTTTGCTGCAGACTTAACACACCGAAAAATTCTGCAAAGTGGTCTCTGGTGGCCTACTATGAACAGAGATGTGTCACAATTTGTCAAACAATGTGATAACTGTCAGAGATCTGGACATCCCCTGCAACATCATCTTTTCCCTCTGCAACCCATCTTACCACTAGAACCTTTCTAGAAGTGGGGTCTAGATTTTATCGGTCCAATTACACCTCCAACAGTCCTCAGTAACAATCGTTATATACTGACCTGTACAGACTATGCAACCAGATGGGCAGAAGCCTGGGCTTTACGATCTGCTACAGCTGTTGCGGTAGCAAAGTGTCTGCTAACCGATGTCTTTCCATGTTTTGGTTTACCACTAGAACTTGTTACAGATCAAGGCACTCATTTTGTCAACAATTTAATGAAAGTACTCACACATTTGTTTCAGGTCACACATAAATTTAGTTCACCATATTATCCTCGTGCAAATGGCCTGGCTGAGAGTACAAACAAATCATTGCTGAATATGCTCCGAAAACTCATTTTAGAAGCACCGGAAAGATGCGATCAACTGTTACCTGCAGTATTATGGGCCTACCGGACTACATACAAGGTAACAACAGGATTAACACCTTTCAAACTAGCTTATGGATTAGAAGCAATAGCACCAATGGAGATAGTTATACCAAGTTTACGAGTAGCAATTGCTCAGAAACTGCTACCGGAAGACTCACTGTCATTTCGGTTGGACGCACTCAGAGAGTTAGACGAGCAACGATGGCACAGTTTTCTGACTATGCAGGAAGTACAGCTAAGACAAGCTCGAACACATGATCAATATCTAAAGAGTCCAATTTTTTCGGTAGGACAACTTGTACTCTTTTACAATGCAAAGTCGAATCGGTCCGCCGACAAATTCAAATTACGATGGTTCGGTCCCTACCGGATTTTTGCACAAGTAGGCCGAGCAACTTTTTGGTTGACTACGTTGACAGGAAACCGTCTTCCGAAAGTCATCAACGGTTCAAAGCTGCGGCCGTATCAACACACGACTAACCCGCACTGAAACGTTTTGCGGTTGGCCGCGTCCTTTGGCATTCACGTTTCTTTTCTTTTCTTGTCTTTTATTTTTTGCGTGCTTAATAATATAAGTCTGTATATATCTGCGTCTTGATTCCTAATTATATCATAAGCCGCCCTGCTCTTTCCAGCTACTAAGACATGCACACCCAAGTTAAAGAAGCGATCATCTCAACGTCGCACAATGATTAGTGATTTTTAATTACAGTCCACTACAGTGCATCTACTTAACCTTCTCCAGTGCGTCGAAAAACGCTATTGTGTTTGTGTGATTGTGCTCTATGTTTACCCTGTGCTCTGCGTGTTTGTGTCTACTATTGTCCTGTGCACCATGGAAGCTTTGGCTAACTACGCCGCTTTTCGTGACGGGCTCCCTACCGACGTAGGAGAGTACCTGCGCATACGTGGGTTGGCAAACTTCGCTGAATTGCCTTGGCATTCAGTGGAGTCCCACCCATTCTTCGCCCAAATCATCTTCGCCATCGCCAACACTTCTGCCACTGATCAGAGATGGCCGATCACCTCCCTTCCATGCCAAACACTTATCACACTCCAAGCCTTTGCAGAAGCTTTTAGACTCCCGTCGCAAGGCCGAGAAAATGGCCCAAGCTTGACAGTTGCTCGAATGATTGAGCTATTTCCTAGATATTCGTCTAACGAGTATGCAATCCTCTGCCGACCGAAACCTGAACGATCAGCCCTCCAATTTTTAGTAGCCATACTCAACCTCCAAAAACGCACATATGGAATATTCTGCCCCTTCTACTCCGCCATAGAATTAGCCGCACGAGAACTAGTGAACTTCGCCTCTTTCTTCTTCCACCACATCCACAAAGAATGCGTAGCTATCATGAAACAGGTAAACAAAGGATGCACGCCGAGATCCAGACTACCACACATCATTTCATTTCTCTTTCTGGCCATACTTGCAGCGCAACCACCACCCAGGGGACCAGTTCTGTGACATGAAGAGTCAGTGCAGCTGTGGGACGATGAAGAAGAAGACGAAGAGGAATTAAACCAACTATTCCGAAGAAAAAGAATAAGGATTAGATCTTCTGAAAGCGAAGCAAAAGGATCTGCCGGAGGGAACAATGAGGGCAACAAAGAAGAGGATAAGCAAGAAGAAGAAACGTTCCACGACACCACAACATCCATGCAAAATGAATCATTGGCACAATCGTCCCAAGAACAACAACAAGAAAAACATACAGAAGCTGACACATCATCAACTGAAGAAGAATCACAGCAGGAGTCTCAAGAAGAACAACAGATAGATGAAGAACAAGCTGATAAGGAAGCACTAGACAGACTGCTAAAAGCAGTGGAATCCACAATTGCAAAGAAGGAAAAACAAGCCGCCAATCGGGTAACAAATCAAACCATCCTTCCCACTCCCCCACCGGAACCACCCATCATCCCCATCCAGCCCATTCACCCTGCCGAAACCGCCGAGTCCTCATCCTCCCTCAACTACTCTCCACCGAACTCCCAATAGCTCCTCAACGCAGCCTCTTCCCAACCACGACCCTAGTTAACCCTCCCTTCCATTCCAATACTTTCCGAACTGGCCAATATGGGTCATGTTCTTATCAATTTATCTCAGCAACTGCCTATTCACATGAAAGCAGCCACATATAGTATCCGCAACGAGCTACAACATAAAGTTGATATGCTAGAAGCTGACATCAGCCCCCTACAAGAAGAAGTACTAATTGTCAAAGCCGAAAACCAATCCCTACAAGAACAATTGAAGGAATTACAAGCAAAACTCACCGAACAGGAAATGCTGATCAATCAGAGAGATGCGGCAGTGGCAGAACTTACAAGGAAAGAAGAGTTACTGCAGATTGCCAATGAAGAAATCAACAAAATGAAGCAGGACATACAAGATAAAGAAGACGCCCGAATTGCATTGGGCAATCTACTAGAGGAAACCAGAAAGCAATTACAAGAACTGGTGCACCAGAGTCAAGAACAGTAGTTGCAGCAGAAAAGAACAGAAGAAGAACTGCATAGAACCAACGAAAATTTGAAAGACGTAAATAATATGCTCAAACACTACCTAACAAAGGAAGGGCAGACACAGAAGCTCATTGCCAATCTCAAAGACGAGAAGGACTCATACATCAGGATTGTAGATTTTCAAGTTCAGGAGATCGAGAGGCGCGAAAACCAACTGGAAAACATTAAAGAAAGAGTACAAAAGATGGAGCAACAACTCGAGGAAATGAAGACGTTTAGAGATGCTGCATTGGCCAATGACTTTTATCTGCAAGAGGCCTTTCTGCAAACGCAAGCAGAAATTTTGTTAACCGAAGCCATAGCCATAAGTTCTGTTAGAGTAGATGCCCAGGTTCTAGAACCCGATACATTAAAACAATTATTAGAAACCCTTAAGAAAAAGATTGCCCGTACATTTAGATTAGCCCGAAACATGTACTTAGAAGGAATAGTCGATGAGCAATAATTTTGTAAAAACTTGCGGGTTCGAGTCCACCGTGCATGCCAGTGTTAGTCGGCCGACGGATTGGGACACGGGTAACGGAAATCTTTGTAAAACACGCATGAAAGGTAGTTACGCGCATATTTGTAAATCTTATATAAAGCAATGAAAAGAAGTGCTTAGGGGCGCGGGGATTTTGGCCTATTTTCGTGTTATCACCAGATTGTTCGTCTGGTTGTCTGTCTGAACGTTGCGGCAGTGTGTGTTGTTTAGTTTTTGTGTACTCTATTGTACTTTGTGTTGTCATCTGTCAATCTCAATTACACTATGAATCTAGTTCCATTCAGTAAGTCGTTGGATCGTTGTGTGAAAGAGTTACTGTGGATCGTTGTGACGAATTGTTCTGTTAAGATGTACGACTTAGTGCTCTTCTCCTTGTTGAACTGCTAAGTACTGATAAGTCTGTGTGAATGTAGTAATCTTTCCCTAAGAACGTTGTGCAGAAGTAGTGTTGTTCTCGATCTGCACTTGTATGGTGAGAATTACCTATAGTTAAGGGTAATTCCAGTGTGTGTTAGTCTTCAGAACTGTAGGTTGAAACCATAGGTACCTTCTGTGATCCGGTTGCTTGACTGTGAGCGCTGTCTTGGTGAAGGTTGAACTACTGTGCTGTTATAGTAGCATATTAGTCTGAAGTAATTCGGTACCAAGGTACAAATAAGTCTGGTACAGTCTAGTTGTTACTGGTAGCTGAGCTTAGGTTGTGATGACACTGTCTAAGGACAATAGATTCAGATAGAACTGTCAATAGCATTTTATTGCTACAACTAAATCAGTTATTTTGGGAACTAAGTACAGGGCCTCTGTCTAACAGACCCCTACCACTCCCAAGAACCCATGATTCGTTTGACACGTGCTGACAGTTAGAACAACGCATTAATTCAACACTGGCCTTAACATTGGCCGTTTTTGTCCGCAGTTAACAAGCTCTTGAAGAAAGGCATAATAAGACCAAGCGTTTCACCTTGGGGAGCATCTATTTTATTTTAGAAGAAAAAAAGGCTCTTATAGATTATGCATGGACTATCGAGAGGTTCAATAAAAGAATGATTAAAAATAAGTACTTACTCCCTTACATAGATGGGTTATAAGGTCAATTAAGTGGGGAGATTGTATTCACTAAGATTTATTTAAGATTTGGAGATCACAAAATTAGGATGAAAGTAGATGCCATATGCAAAACATCTTTTCGAACATGTTATGTGTTGGTGCATTTCAAGTCTTCACACTTGGCATGGAGCTTGGAAGCTTGATCTAATTATATTCATGAAGGTTTCACTTTAAGGAAAAACATAGGAACCCATACCTATGGCTATTACTATTTACTTCTTGTAAAAGTCAAGAATGACTTGGAGTTTTATGTAACCACTCACCAACTTGATTAGTCGTGGATTCTTAGATGAGAGAATATCTCCCTACTTTTAGTGGAGATATTCTAGGGAGCCTACATTTGAATTTCAAATTCAAATCATAGTACAAACTTCTATAAAAACTATGAAGGTCGTGGATATACTTCTTCTGTAGTAGCTCAACTCCCGAGGTTTATTACTCTTGTAACTGAGCATGTGTTAGTGCTACTTCATAGCCTACACCACCACAACTCAATTATCTATGCTTGTCATGCTAATGAGCTTGTATAATCATATCAATCAATAGATATTTACACATTCATCATATCTGGTTCTCTGTGTTTTCTACTTCAAGTCTGTCAACTTCAACAAGGCATATCTCAGTGCTCACTGAACCAAATCAAGTGATTCAAGGCTTGTTGAAACCAGCTCAAGGTCTTCTACAATCATACAAAATTGCAAGAAATTTCATTCAATCATTTGGGAGAAATCGCGCTCGAAATAGTCACTGGTATTGTTCTGCACAACTCCTAAAAAGTCGGGGGTGCTCCTAAGTTTGCTAAATCAATTTCTCTGGATGTGGTTTATGATTTCTTCTCATTCCACTTGCAAATGGTAGCCTATTAAGGTACTTTAATACTCCCAAAAGGAATTGTTTCAATTGCATGTGTGCTGGTCACACTGAGCATAACACTTAGCAGGTATCATTACAAAAATAGCAAGTTTTTGGATTTGTGAAGGAACCAAGTTATCTGTTTTGGTTTGATCACTACACAAATCAATTGTAAAGTACATATATGGTTTCTTTGTGTCATTTGGAAGTTAAGCAAGTGTACTAAGCATATCTGAAGCTAAAGGGGACTGAAGCAAAGCAGGTCTAGCAGCTTCAACTCATTTCTTGAGTCCATCCAACCATCTCTCTCAACAGTGCTATCAGAGCAAACAAGGTAACAATGGGAGATGGATTTCCCTCATTTATTGATAAATTAGACAGGAATAACTACCAAGCTTGGTCTCTAAGGATGAAGACCTATCTACAAGGAAGAAGCTTGTTAGGATTCATCTCAGGAGATGAGGAGTTATCCACATTCAAAGCTAGAGGACTACCCACCAAGGATGAACAAGAGAGACTCAACCAATGGTGTGCAAAGGATGCTTTGGCAAGGTCTTACCTTCTTAACTCTATATCTGGTTTCCTTTTACCTCATATAAGGAACTGTAAGACTTCCCAAGAGACTTGGGAAACCTTGTCAACATATTTCTCTTCCAACACAAGGGTCAGGAAGAATCAACTATGGATTGAGTTCACAACCCTTAGGAAGCAGCCCAAGCAATCAGTCTCAGAGTATGTGACAAAGATTAAAGATGTGGAAGACCAACTAGCAAGTATTGGAGAGGAGATTGAAGAAGAGCAAATAGTCAGGCAAGTGACAAATGGACTCAAGGCAGATGACAAGTGGGAAAGTTTCACCATTGCAATGGACCTATACATGGATATGCATACCCCAGATCTCACAACTCTCATGGGCCAACTCTTCACACATCAAGCTAAGTTTACAAAGGCAGGAGATCAATCAAAAGGTAACAACCCCTCTGCTCTATATACTGATAAGAAGACTAAAGATAAAGGTAAAAGTAAGAAGGTTGATGAAGAAGGATCTACCTCTCAAGCAAACTATGCAGGGAGAGGGAGATCTTCAAGAGGAAGAGGCAGAGGAGGTAAGTCAGGTAGGGCGAGACCCTACAACTCATCACCATGTAACATTTGTGGATTGTCTAACCATACCACAGATGAATGCTACAAGAACTACAAGAATCAGAGAGGTAGAGGCTTTCAAAGAGGTGGATACTCTCAAGGGAGAGGCAGATTCAACCAACACCAAAGCTACAATCAATACAACAACAATTACAACCACAACCACAATGGTAACTACCAAGGTGGATACAGAAATAGAAGGGATTACAACAATTACATAGAGGAGCAAGATGACTCCCTATTGATCATGAACATGACCTCCAAGGCAGGTACAAGTGATGATCATTTATTTTATATTGACTCAGGATGTTCTAACCATGTAGCTGGCAATGTGGCATTACTCTCTGATTTGGAAGTACCCAAGCATCAAGTACAAACAGGTGATGATACTAAACATTCTGTTGTAAAGATTGGGAATGTGAAGACATGTGATGGTAACCAGAATCTATTGAGTAGAGTACTCTATGTACCAACCATCACCAAGAATCTAATGAGTGTTGGTCAGATTGTGGAGAAAGGGTTGCAGGTCAGATTCACACAACATGGAGCATATGTGGAGGACCCAAAGCATGGATTCAAGAGGATAGCCAAGGGAGAAAAATCAGGTAGATTGTTTACTTTTGAGCTTGAAGGCACCAAAAATATTGCTTTATACAATTACAAGGATCAAACACTCTCAGAGTTAGAGATGTGGCACAAAAGGCTTGGACACATAGGTGAAAGAACCATAAAGCAAATGTGCAGGGATCAATGTGTGCTAGGGATACCTAATGTATCCAAGCAACACATGATTTACAAATGTGGAGCATGTCAATTTGGTAAGTCTCACAAGTTGCCCTATTCAAGGAAAGGTTTCATGCATGAAGACTACCTAGACTTGGTACACACAGATGTTTGGGGACCTAGCAAGGACCCTTCCATATCACGATCAAGGTACTATGTATCTTTTATTGATGATTATAGCAGGTTGACAATCTTATACTTCATGAAGCATAAAGATGAAGTGTTTAATTGTTTCAAGAGGTATCTTGCACTTGTTGAAAACCAAACAGGAAGAAGCTTGAAAAGACTAAGGTCAGATGGTGGAGGAGAATACTTCTCCAATGAGTTTGAAGAATTCTTGCAGGAAAGAGGCATCAAGAGGGAGATAACCACAAGGTACTCACCTGAACAAAATAGACTCATTGTAGAAACAGCTAGGTCTATGCTAAATGAAAAGAAGTTGCCAAATTATCTTTGGGCAGAAGGTGTATCCACTGCCACCTATCTCATTAATAGGTTGCCATCCAAATCTCTTGATGGCATGACACCATATGAAGCTTGGCATGGTAAGAGACCAGCTCTGGATCATTGTAAGATTTTTGGTTGTGTAGCATATGTTCATATACCCTCACAGGTAAGAGGAAAGCTAGACCCTAAAGCTGAAAAGTGTATCTTCATTGGTTATGATTTGAACCAAAAGGGATACAGATTTTACAACCCAACAAACAAAGGCTTCAAGGTAAGCAGAGATGTCATCTTTGATGAGAATGACTCATGGTATGAGAATGAGTGCAGGAAAGTTAGTCTACCCTATGACTTGCAAGAGGAGTTTCCAAAGCTAATCAAAGAAGAACCAAACAAGGAAGAAGATCCAGATTCAGAAGATGATGACACAATCAATCTTGAGGAGTTCAAAGCTTGGAAGTCCAAAGGGAAGATGAAGATCAAGCAACTAGAGGATATACCAGAATCCTCAAATCAGTCCATTAGGAGATCTCAGAGAGAAAGCAAAAGACCAATCAGATTTGGGTATGACACATCACTTGTAACTAAGCACTCTGTATATCTAGCAAAAGACTTGTTGCATGAAGAACCAGGTACCTATGAAGAAGCAATCACTAAGCCAGAATGGAAAGAAGCCATGGATGAAGAAATGGAAGCTCTCAAGGAAAGTGACACTTGGGACTTGGTACCCAAGAAAGACTCTATGAAGGTGATAGGATCCAGATGGATCTACAAGCTAAAGAGGAACTCAGATGGAACAATCAACAGGTACAAAGCTAGGTTGGTAGCCAAGGGTTTTGCACAAACCCAAGGCATTGACTATGAGGAGACATTTTCTCCTGTGGCTAAGATGCCAACAATCAGAATTTTGGTGAGTATAGCTGCATCCAAGAATTGGAACATGTACCAATTAGATGTCAAGAATGCTTTCTTGAATGGATGGATATCTGAAGAAGTCTACATGTCACAACCACCTGGCTATGAAGATCCCAAGAAGGTAAACTATGTTTGTAAATTGAAGAAGGCTCTATATGGTTTAAAGCAGGCACCTAGAGCATGGAATTACAGGTTGACAACCTACCTCCAAGACCAAGGATTTGTAAAGAGCAAAGCTGACACTTCTCTACTCATAAAGAGGAGTAGTACAGAGGTAATATATTTATGTGTTTATGTTGATGACATCATCGTTACAGGCAATGATGTCAATGGGATTAGACACATCAAAGGACAGATGATGAAAGAATTCAAGATCAATGATCTTGGATTATTGAAGTACTTTCTAGGTCTTGAGTTGGTGTATACAAATGCAGGTATATATATCACTCAAAAGAAGTACATACAGGATATGGTCAAGAAGTTTGGTTTGCAGGAAGCTAAAGTCTCAAGCACTCCAATGGAAGTCAACCATAAACTTAGTGCTCATGAAGGAGATGAAGTCCAAGATATTACAGGATACCAATGTATGGTAGGCAGTTTGAACTATGCTACCTTGACAAGAATTGACATAGCATATGGAGTTAGTGTGCTAAGCCAATTCATGCACAAACCAAGGGTACCTCATCTAGAGGCAGCAAAGAAAATCTTGAAGTACCTCAAAGGAACTCAAAGTCATGGTTTGTATTTTCCATACACATCAGATATTGATCTTAAAGTGTACTCAGATGCAGATTGGGCAGGATGCAAGGATGATAGGAGGAGCACATCAGGATATATTTGTTTTGCAGGTGATAAACCAATCTCTTGGTCAGCTAAGAAGCAACCTACAGTGGCATTGTCATCCACTAAAGCAGAGTATAGAGGGCTAGCCAATGCCACTCAAGAAGCTATCTGGTTAAAACTCTTGTATACAGAATTACGTCTATACACTAGACCTCCAATCATATTTGGAGATAACACAAGCTCTCTTCACCTTGCAGCTAATCCAATATATCATGCTAGAACAAAGCACATAGAGGTTCATTACCACTATGCGAGGGAGAAATTGCTAAGCAAGGATATACAATTGATTTATGTGTCTACTAATATGCAATGTGCAGATTTAATTACAAAGGCATTAGATGGAAACAAGTTATGCAGATTCAAATCCATGATTGGATTGCAGGATGTGATTGAAGATTGAAAGAGAAGACTTAAGCCAAAGTGTTTGACTTGAGGGGGAGCTGTTGGTGCATTTCAAGTCTTCACACTTGGCATGGAGCTTGGAAGCTTGATCTGATTATATTCATGAAGGTTTCACTTTAAGGAAAAACATAGGAACCCATACCTATGGCTATTACTATTTACTTCTTGTAAAAGTCAAGAATGACTTGGAGTTTTATGTAACCACTCACCAACTTGATTAGTCGTGGATTCTTAGATGAGAGAATATCTCCCTACTTTTAGTGGAGATATTCTAGGGAGCCTACATTTGGATTTCAAATTCAAATCATAGTACAAACTTCTATAAAAACTATGAAGGTCGCGGATATACTTCTTCTGTAGTAGCTCAACTCCCGAGGTTTATTACTCTTGTAACTGAGCATGTGTTAGTGCTACTTCATAGCCTACACCACCACACCTCAATTAGCTATGCTTGTCATGCTAATGAGCTTGTATAATCATATCAATCAATAGATATTTACACATTCATCATATCTGGTTCTCTGTGTTTTCTGCTTCAAGTCTGTCAACTTCAACAAGGCATATCTCACTGCTCACTGAACCAAATCAAGTGATTCAAGGCTTGTTGAAACCAGCTCAAGGTCTTCTACAAGCATACAAAATTTCAAGAATTTCATTCAGTCATTTGGGAGAAATCGCGCTCGAAATAGTCACTGGTATTGTTCTGCACAACTCCTAAAAAGTCGGGGGTGCTCCTAAGTTTGCTAAATCAATTTCTCTGGATGTGGTTTATCATTTCTTCTCATTCCACTTGCAAATGGTAGCCTATTAAGGTACTTTAATACTCCCAAAAGGAATTGTTTCAATTGCATGTGTGCTGGTCACACTGAGCATAACACTGAGCAGGTATCAATACAAAAATAGCAAGTTTTTGGATTTGTGAAGGAACCAAGTTATCTGTTTTGGTTTGATCACTACACAAATCAATTGTAAAGTACATATATGGTTTCTTTGTGTCATTTGGAAGTTAAGCAAGTGTACTAAGCATATCTGAAGCTAAAGGGGACTGAAGCAAAGCAGGTCTAGCAGCTTCAACTCATTTCTTGAGTGCATCCAACCATCTCTCTCAACATTATGGCCACTACGAGTTTTTAGTTTTACCTTTTGGATTAACAAACAATCCTGTAGAATTCATGGGTATAAAGAGCTATATTTTTTTTTATTATCTAGAGGAATTCATCTTAGTATTTCTTGATGCTATATTTGTATACTCTAAGGATGATTTTGAACATGTTGTACATCTCAAGAGATCTTTGAAAACTCTTAGAGATGATAAATTTACGGAAAAAAGTAAGTTTTTCTTTTCTAAGGAAAAAGTTGTGTATCTAGGAAGAGTCATATCTAAAGAGGGAATCGAGAAAATTAAGAAAACATGAAGTTAATTATTCAACATATGATCTAAAAATCTCGCTTGCTATTGTACATGCACTTGAGCATTGGAGATATCTAACATTAGGGGTTATGTTTGAGTTGAAAACATATTATTAGAGTCTAAAATACATTCTCAAACAATCACTTCTTAACAATAGGAAAAAGTTCTAGATTGGACTACATAGTGAGTATGATTTCGACGTTAAGTAGTTGCTTTATATGGAAAATAAGGTTACAAATACATTGAGTCGCAAACCTTTATGTAATCTAGTTTTTTTGTAATAGATTCTAATTTACTTAATAATTATCAAGAAGCACGCAACCATAGCTCTTTCTATGCACCTATTTTGAACTTTATGCATGCAAAGAGGGACTAATGTAAAATTTCATTTGAAGAATGGATCCTTATATTGTAACAATCGATTATGCATCTCTTTTGAATATCCATTGAAATTTCAAATACTACATGATTTTCATGATGCTCCTTTTTTGCACATTTAGGTTATCCAAGGATCTTAGTTAAAATGAAATATTCTTGCTTTCCGATATACATGAAGTGAGATATTAGAAAATATGTTAGGGAGTATTTAAAATTCCAACCATTGAAATTTTTAGTTTAAAAGAATGCCTCAAATGATGCAACCTTTGGATATTCCAAAATGAGAAGTTGAAGTCTATCTCTATGGACTTCATAAATCAAATGCCTACAACAAGAAATAAACCTGATAATATTTTTGTGGTAGTTGATTTATATACCAGGATGACACATTTCTTTCCTATGAAAAAGACTGATGCTACCTTTAGTGTTACAAAACTTTTCTTAAAGTAATTTCTTCAACTCCATTGAATGCCTAAAAATATAGTTTTTGGTAGAGACTTTAGATCTACATCAAAAGTTTGGAAAGCAACATTTGGATCAATTGCCACTCATTTTTGTATGAGTACAACTTTCCATTCACACACTAACCTGGAAATTGAGATGCTTAATTGGGTACTTCAAGATATTTTGCAACTATATGTAAATGAGAAACAAGATAATTGGAGTGAATACTATTTGGTAGTTCAGTTTGCAAATAATAGTGCCTAGCATGAATCAATAAAAATGACTCCATTTGAAGCTATGTATGGTTATAAGCCTTTGACTTCACCTTCCTTTTCTAATTTTTCAAATAAAGTGGAAGTGTCTATTGGTGCCAACATTTTGCTAGCTATAGAAGAAGATATGTGAGACCATTTGATGGACCACATGAACCTTTGCTTGTAATAGTTGGATCTTTAACCACTTGTAAAAGTGCCTTTAACTTGAGAGAATCTTGTAACTCCCTACATTTCGTGGAGTTAGGAGAATCAAAAGTTATGAAACCCATTTGGTGGCATCACTCCTAATTTGGAGGAACACTTTTAGGTACATCCATGTTTTAATTCAAATTCAAAACATTGGAGGTAAATCACTTATTAAAAGAGGTTGTAATCTTGCAGCCTCTATGCCCCCATTACGAATCTTATTGTTCATCATTTGTAGAGATTGATAGGCTTACATCATAGCATACTCTTCGCACCATCATTTGGCATCATATTTATGCAAGTGATCATGCATAACATTAGTTCTATAATACATTACATTATTGATCACATATGTCTTCATCTCTGCTATGTTCACTCAGAATAGTATACTTTGAATGCTCATATCTCAGTCATTTCTCCATCATTTTTCAAGTTCTAGAGCTTGTTGGAACCAGCTCAGCGTCTTATACAAGCCGTGAAATTTGAAGAAGATTAATTTAGCCGATTAGGAGAAAACCACCTCGACCTGCTCACTAGTCATTCTTTATGTAGCTCCTAAAAAATGGTGGGTAAGCTTTTGATTGTTAAATTGATTGCGCAGTACATATTTCATCAGTGATTCCAATTGGAATCATTAGCTCTTTAAGCTAATTAGATACCTTCAAAAGGAATTTTCTTAATTGCTACTGTACTCTGTGCATTTAGCAAAATATCTAGCAAGTGTCAAGAGCAAAATAGCAAGTGTTTGATCACTAGCTATTTGCAAAGTTATCTGTTTTGATCTAATTGTTTGAAGAATCATCTCCAAAGTACATAGGCACTTATTTATTGTCATTAGCAAGCTAAAGGATCCTACAACATTACTCTGAAGTGAAAGAGGGCAAGTACAAAGTAAGGATTAGTAGTACCAACTCATGCTCTTGTGGTATCCATCCATCTCTTCGAGTTGTGGTATCAGAGGAGGTTGAGGTAAAATGGGAGACAATTTACCTTCTTTTATTGATAAATTGGATAGGAAAAAGTAGCCCAAAGTTTTCAGAAGCAAAGGACAACCTACAAGAGAGGAGCTTGAAAGACTTAACTCATGGTGTGCCAAAGATGCTTTAGCAAGGTCATATCTACTTAACTCTATCTTTCACACATTAGGAACTATAAAACTTCCCAAGAGACTTGGGATACATTGTCTCCATACTTTGCTTCCAATACAAGAGCTAGAAAGAATCATTTGTGGATTGAGTTTACCACTCAAAGTAAGAAGCCCAAGCAAAGTGTTTCAGGATATGTGACCAAAGTCCAAGATGTGGCTGACCAATTGGCAAGCATACAAGAGGAGATTGAAGAGGAGCAAATAGTGAGACAAATTATCAATGGCATCAAGGTAGATAATAAGTGGGAAGCCTTCACATCGGCTATGGACCTTTACATAGATATGCAGATTCTAGATCTTACCACACTCATGGGACAACTCTTTACCCATGAGGCCAAGCTCAACAAAAATGGAGAATCATCAAGAGGTAACAACTCTTGTGCCCTATAAATAGATAAAGGAAAGTCTAAAGATAAAGGGAAGAACAAGAAAGAAGAGGATGAAGGTACTACTTCAGAGGCTAACTATGCAAGGAGAGGTAGGAACTCAAGGGGTAGGGGTAGACGAGGTAAGCAAGGTAGGGGGAGACCTTTAAAATCTTCCCCATGCAACATATGGGGATTATCTAATCACACTAGAAATGAGTGCTATAGGAACTTCAAGAATCAGAGAGGAAGAGGATATCAAAGAGGTGGATACACACAATCAAGAGGAAGACTCAACCATAATCAAGGCTACAACGATAGCTACAACAACAAGTCCAACAACAATTACAATAACAACTATCAAGGAGGATACAAATCAAGAAGGGACTACAACAATTACACAAAGGATCAAGAGGATTCTCTTCTCATTATGAATATGACATCAAAACAAGGTATGAATGATGAGCACCTCTCTATGTTGACTTAGGTTGTTCAAACCATGTAGTAGGCAATGTAGCTCTTCTCTCTAATCTTGAGGAGCCCAAGGGAAAGCACCAAGAACAAATAGGTGATGAAACCAAGCATTCAGTGGTCAAGGTAGGAAATGTCAAAACTTCTCATGGAAATAGAAATCTCTTGAGCAGGGTTCTTTATGTACCTACAATCACCAAGAATTTGATGAGTGTTGGATAGATACTGGAAAAAGGTTTGCAAGTTAGGTTCAACATATATGGAGCTTTTGTGGAGGACCCCCAACATGTATTTAAGAGAATTGCTAAGGGAGAAAAAATAGGTAGACTATTTACATTTAAACATGAGGACACTAGAAATATTGCACTATATAACTACAAGGAGCAAACATTGTCGGAGCTTGAGATTTGGCATAAGAGGTTAGGGCACATTGGTGAGAGAACCTTGAAGCAAATATGTAGAGATCAATGTGTGCTTGGGATACCTAATGTATCCAAGAAACACATGATCTATAAATGTGGTGCATGTTAGTTTGGTAAATTACACAGGCTACCCTTCACAAAGAAAGGCTACATGCATGATGATTACTTGAAACTTGTCCACACAAATGTGTGCGGACCAAGCAAGGACGCTTCAATTTCAGGCTCAAGGTACTATGTGTCTTTCATTGATGATTTCAATAGGTAGACTATCTTATACTTTGTGAAACATAAATATGAAGTGTTTAGTTGCTTCAAGAAGTATCTTGCACTTGTGGAAAATCAAACATGAAAAAGTCTAAAGAGACTAAGGTCAAATGGAGGAGGTGAGTACCTCTCCAATGAATTTGATGCATTCTTGCAAGAAAAAGGTATCAAAAGAGAAATTACTACAAGGTATACCCCTGAGCAAAATGGGGTAGCAGAGAGGAGAAATAGTTTGATTGTGGAAACAGCTAGATCAATGCTTAATGAAAAAAGGTTAGCTAATTATTTGTGGGAAAAAAGTGTATCTATTGCCACTTATCTCATTAAGAGGTTTCCATCCTATCAATTGATGATATGACCCCATATGAAGCATTTCATGGTAGAAGGCCATCACTTGATCATTTTAGAATCTTTGCATGTGTTGCTTTATATGTGCATGTTCCATCTCAAATCAAAGTTAAGATAGACCCTAAGGCAGAGAAGTGCATCTTCATGGGGTATGATTTAAATAAAAAGGATACAGGTTTTATAATCCATCCAACAAAGGATTTATGGTCAGTAGAGATGTTGTGTTTGATGGGAATGATTCTTGGTTTGAAAGTGAATGCAGGAAGGTTAAGTTGCCATATGACTTGGAAGAGGAATTTCAAAGCCTCACCAAGGAGGAGCCAAGCCACATTGAAGAAATCAAATCAGATGATGAGGACACCATCAACTTGGAGGAGCTCAAGGCATGGAAATCAAAGGGCAAGGCCAAGATGAAGAGGTTGGAAGACTTACAAGAATCATCCAACCAAGCTCTAAGAAGATCACAAAGGGAGAGCAGGAAGCCAATCAGATATGGGTATGACACTTCATTAGTGACTAAGCATTCCATTTATCTTACTATGGATTTATCACTTGAAGAACCTACTTCATATGAAGAGTAAAAGACCAAGGCATAATGGAAGAAAGCTATGGATGAAGAAATAGAAGCACTCCAAGAGAATGATACATGGGAGCTAGTACCAAGGAAGGCATCAATGAAGGTAATTGATTCTGGATGGATTTACAAAATCAAGAGAAACTCAGATGAATCTGTAAATAGGTATAAAGCTAGACTTGTGGCTAAGGGTTTTGGACAAACCCAAGGAGTTGATTATGAGGAAACATTCTCACCTATGGCTAAAATACCAACCATCAGAGTATTGGTAAGTGTGGCTGCATCTAGGAATTGGAATATGTATCAATTGGATGTGAAAAATGCTTTCTTCAATGGTTGGATTTCAGACGAGGTTTACATGGCTCAACCCCCTGGCTATGAAGACCCAAGAAAGGTAAATTATGTGTGCAAATCGAACAAAGATCTTTATGGTTTGAAGCAGGCACCTAGGGCATGGAATCATAGGTTGAATACCTATCTTCAAGATCAAGGACTCATCACAAGCAAGGCATATTCTTCTCTGTTTGTCAAGAGAAGCGACTTAGAATTGATATATTTATGTGTGTATGTTGATGAAATTATTCTTACAGGAAGTGATTCCAATGGACACAAACACATCAAGAACCAAATGCTGTAGGAGTTCAAGGGATGAGTTCAACCTTGTCAATAACCCATTCAGATCCAAAATAGAAATTGGAAGTCCATCTAAATGAGTTATTGTTGTTGCCGATTCATGCAGATTAGACAAACAGAGAATGCCAAGATAGCTGGCACCCCTATGGAGGTAAATCATAAATTGAGTGCTCATGAAGGTGATTTTCTTGAAGAGATTACAAGATACCAATGCATAGTTGGAAGTCTAAACTATGCAACTCTAACAAGGATTGATATAGCATATAGAGTAAGTGTTTTAAGTCAATTCATGCATAAACCTGAGCACTTCAATTGGAAGCTACCAAGAGGATTTCAAAGTATCTCAAGGGTACTCAAAATCAAGGTTTATACTTTCCATACACATCAGATTTAGACATCAAGCTATACTTAGATGCAGATTGGGCAGGTTGTAAAGATGACAGAAGGAGTACCTCTGGATATTTGTCTTTTGCAGGTGATAAGCCCATTTCATGGTCTTCCAAGAAGCAACCTACTATTGCTTTATCTTCAACAAGGGCTGAATAGAGGGGATTAGATTGCTCTACTCAGGTTTGGGACTTCATACTCACTCACCTATGATCTTTGGTGAAAATACAAGTTCTTTGCTTCTTGTAGCAAATCCTATCTATCATGCAAGAACCAAGCATATAGAAGTTCATTATTATTATGTTAGGGAGAAGCTATTGAGCAAGGAGATTCAACTTGCATATGTATCCACAAATATGCAGTGTAGATTTATTGACCAAAGCACTTGATGGTACTAAACTTTGTAGGTTTAAAGCTATGATTGGATTGCAAGACATTCAAGAGGATTGATGAAGAAGAGCAAGCCAAGATGTTTGGCTAAAATAGCCTACTCTTCGCATCATCATTTTGCATCAATTTATGCCAATGATCATGTATAACATTGTTCTATAATACATTACATTATTGATCACATCTGTCTTCATCTTTGCTACGTTCACTCAGAACAATATACTTTGAATGCTCATATCTTAGTCATTTCTTCATCATTTTTGAAGTTCTAAAGCTTTTTGGAACTAGCTCAAGGCCTGCAAGCTATCAAAATTTGAACAAGTTTGAATCATCAGATCGGCAAAAACCGCCTCGAAGTGCTCACTCATCATTCTCTATGTAGCTCCTAAAAAAATCAAGAGTAAGCTATTGATTGTTAAATTGATTGATCCGTACATAGTTCATCATTTTAAGTGATTCCACTTGGAATCATTAGCTCTCTAAGATAAGTAGATATCTTCAAAAGGGGTTTTCCTAATTGCTATTGTACTATGAGCACAGAGAAAAATATCTAGCAGGTGTTAAGGCCAAAATAGCAAGTGTTTGATCACTATCTATTTGCAAAGTTATCTATTTTGATCGAAATGTTTGAGGCATCATCTCAAAAGTACATAGGCACTTATTTAGTGTCATTAGGAAGATAAAGGGGCCTAGAACACAACTCTGAAGTGAAAAAGGGCAGGTACAAAGTGGGGATTAGCAATACCATCTCATCCTCATGTGGTATCCATCCATCTCTTCCAATAGTATCTAAATTAATGCATGAGAAGATGGATAACGGACTTAGAAAAATTAAGCAATGCATATAAGAAGCTTATAAAAGACAAAATTTTTTATTTGAAGAAAAGAACATAAATTTCAAATAGATGACATGGTATTTCTTAAATTTGGCCCGCATCCATCTAACTTGTTGTTAGGAAGGGATCGTAGACTTTCTTCATGATACATTAGTCCTTTTAAAGTTTTGGAAAAGATAGGATCTCTTGCTTATTTTCAGGAACTACCTTAAAATTTCAATCTTCATATTGTTTCATGTTGGATTACTTAAAAGATATGTACCTCATGCTACTCGTGTTTTGCATGATAGTTATAAGTTGAAAATAATGGATCTTTCACACTTTGACCTGAAATAATATTTGAAATGAGAGAAAAACTACTTAAAAATCAATCTATAGTAGAAATTTGGATCAAAAGGCACACATATCCAATTGAAGAATCCACATGGGTGAACCTAAAAGAATTTCTATAGCATTATTCTTGTTTCCAACTCTCAAAACAAAGTTCTTAAGGGGGAGGGGGAAATAGGAATTTTTCATAGTGAAATAACCAAGTTTGAACTTTTTGTTATACATTGTGTGGATAATGTTTAGAATGAATACCTAGATTATTTTATGCATACACACAAAATCTAGGGATGAAAATTGTTATATTCTCTCCCTAAACCTTATCTCCATCATGTTTTCTAGTCAAATCTTGAACTAAATATGAAAGAATCGAGAGCAATATTGTATGAAAGAAAGGTAGAGTATGCATAGATGGATAAAAGTCTCTCTCTAAAAATGTTGTCAATCATGTTTAAGGTACCTAGTTTTGGGCTCTAGAATCAGTTCAATGTAACATAATGCCTTAATTTTATTCTCCTTTTAGGGCTCAAAATTTATTTTTGGAAGTGGATTTGGGCCTTTGATGTCTCTAATGTTATTATAAAGATAGAAGAGCAGAATGTTTCTACCTCTCACAAGAATTTCGGAATTTTGTTCTATTTTTGTGTTTGAAGGCCCTATAAGTGTGGATCTTTTCAAGAATAAAAAAACAAGTGGGCTTCTCTATTAGTATTCCTATCTTTGATCTTGATGCATATGTTTCTCACACATATTTTTGATGTTGATGAATATGTTGTTTTGTTCTTTTTCTTCTACTTTTGACATATGCAACTAGAGAAAGTAGTTGACCACTAAAACACGTGCTCTTGAAAAATTTTTGGTATGCGACATGGGGACATATGAATTTTATTAAACTTGGTGGATCATGCAATTTGTGGATAAGTAGCAATCATGAGGGTATAGAAGCATGAGGGTGTGAACGCGTGTGGACTTATTTAGATATTTTGGAAGATAATTTAAAGATACTATTTTATATATGTTCTTGTAAAAATAGTTGATTGCTTAGAAAGCAATACTTTTGTAAAAATAGTAGGTAAATTAGGAGGCAAAGATTTTTTTAAAAAAGTAGATTCTCATAAATGCAAGCTTCTGAAAGTGCTGCCCTCATGTATATTCTATCTAGGATGTAATGCGAAATACCTATAATAAATACACATACTCGAGTAGACTTGTGCATCATAGTATCTAGGGGGAGATTGTACCCAATCTTGTGTCTAGTATCTTGTCTCTCTCTATTTTGTTTATGCTTTTGTGAGATTTCTATTTTCTACTATCTCTGCATATATGCATTTGCAAGATCTGATCAACAACACATTAAGTAATGATTGGGACATGAAAGCGAGCACCAAGATACAATATTAGTTACAAGCGATGTACATATGTGGAATCAACACTCACAACAAGGCATGAGCATTCTTTTAGTTAGTCTAAGAAACAAAGAGCATAATCTACACTAGAGAGCAAGAGAAGAGGAAAAGACACAATGGAAACAATGCAATGTAGAGAAGCAAAGTGAGAGACAAGTGTGCAAGAAGGTGATCAAGGTTGGATAGAGAGATTGCACAAAAAGCCATTGAGGAACACAACCAAGGTGGAACAAGGTACTGGTGAGGAGGTGTTGCATGTCAAGAGAAGGTGGCCCTTGCTTCAACCCTATTGGAAGCTTGAGTACAAGGTTTTCACAAGAGAGAGCTACTTGAGAGTGTGGAGGTCTCGTACAAAGATGGTTTATTCCACAAGGAATTTTGATTCTTGTATACTTGTGTGTGTGTTCATTTTGGGTTGAAGCACTCTGTCTAGCGAACATTTTGTCTTATTCTATACACATTCATTGTAGATTTCATTTTAATCAAGATAGAGAAGCTTTGGGTGCAAGGGTTTCACTTCTTCTTCTTCTTCTTGCTTCTCCTTCCCCCAACAGTGTCTGATTTTGTATTCAAGTTTAATAAAAAAATCCTTGAATAAAATGAATATATTATGTATTTTTCCATTATTTGGTCAAATAAATTCAGCCTAGATCTTGAATTGGTGATGTATTCTTTTTCAATCTTTATGGACTATTTGTCAAAAGGCACAACAGATTCAATCGAATAGGATGACTTTAAGTTCTCCAATTTCTCTCTTTGCTTGAATCGATCATGGCTTTTTTCTTCTCAAATTATTAATTAGTGATTAACAAGGTATATACAACATCTAAGGGTTGGAGTATTACAGAATGGAAAACATTGGATGGCATGATCAATTGAAGTGATAAGGGCCATCACAAGTTCTCCAATTGCCCTAATTGCTTGAATTCATTGTGTCTTTTTTTTTTTAATCTTTATGGACCACTTACGAAAAGGGACAACCAATTAAAGCAAATAGGGCCATCATATGTTCCCCAATTACAATCTTTACTTGAATCGGTTTTGGCTTTTTAACTCTCATAATATTTTTCATACAAGCCCAAGACTTCAGTTCAGAGATAATAAATTCAAGATATAGCATTAAAGGGAATGAATAAATGGTAAACCACTTATCATGTTACTTGATCTCATAAACAACACGAACACCACAAATCCTTCCTCTATTTGTGAAAAAAATGACCACCTACATTTATAAGTTGAAACACTCATTTCTATGTAGAAACATGAATTACAAACACTATCTTCTAGATAAAGCTAGAATGACATCATTTCTCTATACATACAATGCTCTAAAGGGTTCATTTCTTTATAGAACTAGTATTTACACCAAAACAAAGGAAATAGATATCTTCTGACATATTTTGGGAATACATGGGTTTCCCATCAAGAGGTAATCATAGATATAGGAAATTGTACATCTACTGTTGCTTGTTATGCTTACCCTTTTTGGAGCCTTTACCTTTGTTCTTTTTCTTTGGGACATGCTTCAATGGAGAATGAAGAGGAGTTCCTTTCTTCTTATCTTGAGTCTTCTTATCTCCTAGTGGTGGAGGTGGTGGAGGATAGTGTGGATCATATGGATACATAACATCTTTCACGATGTGATGAATTGCTCTTCGTTTCATCAAAAGGACCCATGCATCTGGATAATCAGTCTACATTCTAGCAATCGTACTGCATTGGCAATCACTATCCATCCACATCATGTACGTGCTTTTTGAAATGAAACATGTATTTGCATATAACCAATTTTTTTCTCTTCATTTAGTTTGAAATGCCTAGATATTTCTGATCAATGTGCATTTTCAAAAGCTTGGCAACACTGTAAAGCTAAAACAATATGAGAGTGCATGGAAATGGTGAGAGAAAAGTGCATTAAAAGTGTACTAGTACTTCGAGTTTGCAATTATCATGCTATGATTTGAGGTAGTTCATAAATAAGGCTTAATATTCATTTAAATCAATCATTACTAAACAACAATGACCCCTCGAAATATAATCCATACTTGTAAATAAAACTTCATCCTTAGGAAAGGAATGAAGTTGCATGGAAGAAATTAAAGAAAACTTAAATTTTAACATGCAATAACCTATCCATGTGCTTTCTTTAAAATATTCAAGTTTTCTTTCCTAAGCCTTTGAATGTCTTCAAGGAATGGTTCTATTGCCATAAAATTCTTCTTTCACTTCTCCTCAATGGACTCTACTACCTTTCTTGTCATGCATTCATGAGAAAGGATCTCTTCAATTTTTACTCTACATGGCTTTGGGTTTCTTGCTGGAGGAATATTGAGGATATCAAAGAATTTCTGATCATTGATATCAAGAGATACAATGGCTTTATCAAATTTGTACCTTAGCCCAAAGACAAAAACATAGTTCTTATCCATAAGTCTCACCTTAGGAGAATGTGCAACACATAAGTAAGTGTCATTCATGAAGTGAATTAAAAAAATCTTATGTTGCCTCTAGAAAGCATAGAAGGGCCTCTGTTTTCTATTTAAGGTTCACAAGTGAGAGAGTCTGGATCATTGAGCAAAGCTTGCACAAGATAACTCTCATGAATGTAAGTCTTATGATGAAGATTCCTAGATATGTATGAGCTTTTCTAATTTGTCTCAATGATTTGACATGGTAATTTACCCTCTTCTACGTACATGCCTTCTATGGATCAGTCTGATTTTAGATATTTGCAGTCTGACCCTCATTTCCTTGGCTGTCTAAAGAAATTCCCCCATGATTTTGCTCTTCGATAGTATATAGATTTCTAGTTGTCTTCTTTATATTCCTCCTGATCTATTGAAAAAAGAAAAGAGAGGAGGATCAAACATATTGTCATGAGAGTAGAATGCAAGAAAATCAAAGAATTCAAGACAAGAACAATTAAAGCAATTAGGGCCATCCAAAAATCTCAAATTTTTCTAATTCCTTCAATTGACCATGTCAAATAATTCAAGCTCCAAGTGCTTTTATATGTATTCCATTAAAATTTTGAAATAATCTCTCTATAATAGATTGAAAAATTAAAAAACATAAAAGCGTAAAAATTTGTTTCAATGGACAAGACATATTCAAGCAATTAGATCCATCCAAAAATCTATAGTGTCCATCGTTGCTTGACTCAATTTTGTAAGAAATTCGAGCCTCTGAAATTCTTTTATTTCCTTAAAAATTTTCAACTAATTTATCTACTAAAAGTTTATTTATTGGTTTTCGATGCACACAACCGATTCAACCAATTAGACCCATCCAAAAATCTCCAATTCCTCTAATCCCTTGAATGGGTCATGTCACAAATTGGAAGATTTGAAGTTCTTTCATCATGTGCATAATCATCATGTGCATAATCGTTCAACATGAGTAGTTGAAGCAACTAAGGCCATCCAAGCTTCTTTGATGAATGCAATTGCTTGAATCAATTGTGACCAAGAGAAGTGTCAAATTTTCAAAAAGTTTAAGTGAATAACTTCAAAAACCCATATATTACATTGCACACCGAGAGAATTAAACAAGGAATTGTAGAAGATGCTTCAAGAAGGAATGCAAAAGAAAGCTATGGCAAATAAGAGTTATATGTAGATCACAAAAAAAAATGCCACAAAGGAAGTGATGAGCTTATATAGGTCTCTGGTTTTTGTTGATGGTTGGTGCCAGGTGGAAACCTCTCATTGGTCTACGTCAATCAACAATTGCAAAATCATAGATTCATTCTAACATGTCCTCTTTTCATTGGTTGACATCATTTGATTGTTGAGAACTAGATGTGGGGTAACCACATGCCACACTCTCATTGATACATGTCATTTTATCATTTCTATTCTCTCTTCCCCTACAAAGTTCAAGCACTTGGGATTTTTCTCATTTGCTACTTGCAACAAATTGATGCATCCATAATCTAGTACTCCTACCTCGAATTCTATACATGATCGGTTCAAGTGATAACACTTGTTTGACCTACCTTGACTACCTCTATTGGCGTGCATCACTTGTCCCTTGCATTAATAGGAAGATCTCTCAAGGATTTTGACATGGAAGGAAAGAATGAAATTCTCATTTTCTTTCCATCTAAGAAACTACTAGATTTCATGGTTGAAGAGGACTTCAAAGTTAACCACTTTCGAGATGCAATGAAAATTTTCACTCCCACTTTTTATTTTCAAGCACTTGTGAAGGAAACTAAGTCATTTCTTATGGATAAGTGGAAAAGCTTCTTGAACATAGTGAATGGGTAGAAAGTTAGTATCCCTCTCAAGAAATATATTCACCCAAGCATCTTTGTTAAGGATCCTTCAAACAAGACTAAAGTAACTAGAAAGTGTAGGATGGCTTCTGCCTTTCCTTGCAGGAGGGACTTCTACCCACAACATGAAGATAGTTGTTGTTTACTTCCATCGAGCATGGGGTTTTGATTTTGCTTGATCATATTACAAGTGATAAGAATGAAGAAAAGAACCTTGATGAAGAGAAAGAAGCATCTATAGAACATTTTCCTTGGAAATATTCAGAACTTGATGTAAAAAAAAATTGTTGAAGAGATTAGCCTTGAAGGAGAACAAGAAGAGGTAGAGAATTTTGATGTGGAAAAATTCAGAGTAGATACAACCATTAGAGATCGAACAGAAGATGGAAAGATCTTAGAAAAATCACTTGTTCTTCCAAAATAATTTATATTACTTTATCTCTCAAAAAGATTTTTTTCCTTTGTATTACATTCGAGCGCTCTTCAACCTAAGAGAAGACTATTGCTTTGCTGCAATAGCCAGATTTGAAGAAGATACAAAGAAGTTTATAAATAAGAAGGAAGAAAATAAAGAGAAATTATGAAGCTTTGAATTGAGCTTTTGAAATGATGCATATCGATATTCATCCAAATATCTTTCTAGCTAATATGAGAGAGTACTTGTAGAGAAGCCAACACTTGTAGATGAAAAATTTGATGTGCAACAAAAAGATCTAGGGATTTACTCGTTTGGATAAGTATACTCATTTGTGGAGGTTCCTACCATCACTAAAAATTTGATGGTGTAGGGAAGATTGTGGAGAAAGGCTTGAAAGTCAGATTGAGAAGGAAAGGGTGCATTTGTTGAAGATCCAAGTCAAGGATTCATGAAGATTACAAAGGGTGAAAAGACATGTAGATTATTTACATTTGAATAACAAGATACAAGGAACATAGCTCTCTTTAATTATGGTAGTCAAACACTAACAGAATTGCAAGTTTGGCACAAGAGGTTAGCACATATTGGAGAAAGATCACTAAAACAGATATGTAGAGACTAAAATGTACTTGGAACTCCTAATTTGGCAAATGAGCATATGATTTATAAGTGTAGTGCATGCCAATTTGGAAAGTCTCACATGTTACCATTCATGAAGAAAGGGTATATGCATGGAGACCTCTTGGAATTGGTTCATATAGATGTATGGGGATCCAACAAGGATGCTTCAATTTCGTGATCAAGGCACTATGTCTCTTTCATTGAAAATTCAAGTAGATGGTCTGTTCTATATTTTACGAAACACAAGGATGAAGTTTTTTCATGCTTCAAAAAATACTTAGCTCTTATGGAGAACCAAATAAGTAAGACACTAAAGAGGCTGAGATGAGATGGAGAGGGAGAATATTTCTCCCATAATCTTGATTCCTTTCTTAAAGAAAGGGGAAAAAGAGAGAAATTACCACAAGGTACACTCCAGAGCAAAATGGAGTGACGAAGAGAAGGAATAGAACAATTGTTGAAGGTGCAAGGTCTATGTTTAATGAAAAACATTTACCTAACTACTTGTGGGCTGAGGTTGTATCTATAGACACTTATTTGATTAATAGGATACCTTCAAAGTCTCTTGATTTTATGAAACCATATGAGGCTTGGAATGGGAGAAGACCTAGCTTGGATCATTGCAAAAGCTTTGGATGTATTGCCTATGCACATGTTCCTTTAGAGAATAGAGGAAAGATGGATCCTAAGATAGAAAGGTGTGTATTCTTTAGATATGACAAAAATAAAAAAGGCTACAACCCAAGCAATAAAGGTTTTTTTGGTGAAAAGAGATGTCATTTTTTATTAGAATAGTCTTGATTTAAAGACTCATGCAGGAAAATCAACTTACCGTTTGACATTGAAGAAGAGTTTACAAAGCTTATCAAAGAAAACCCTCCTAAAGTTGAAGAGAAAAATATTTCAAAAGATGATGAAGTTTCTGAGATACCTTCTTGCATTATAAAACATTTCAACCAAGCAAGGCAGACCCTTCATTTTTTATCAAAAGGAGTGGTTTTGAAGTTATTTATTTATGTGTTTATGTGGATGATATTATTCTCATAGGAAATGATGTAGCTAGAATTGAGAAGATCAAGGACCAGATGAGATAGAAATTGAAGATAAGTGATCTTGGGTCACTCACATACTTCGTAGGGTTGGAAGTAGTATATACAGATCATGGTTTATTCGTTACCCAGAGAAAATACATTAAAGGTATGGTGATTAAATTCAGATGAAAAATGCTAAGATTGTAGGTACTCCAATGGAAGTTTATCATACACTGAGCTCACATGAAGGGGAACTTGTAGAGAATATTACAGTTTATCAAAGACTTGTGAGAAGTTTGAATTGTGACACCTTAATTAGGGTGGATATATGTTATGGTGTGAGTGTGCTAAGTCAATTTTTCCACACACCTAGGAAACCTCATGTGGATGCTGCTAGAAGGATACTTAGATACCTCAAAGGGACCATGAATGAAGGTTTATATTACCCTTATGTATCTGACCTAGGAGTAAATTTGTTCTTTGATGTAGATTGGGCTGGATCCAAGGAGGATAGGAGAAGCACTTCAAGATATCTTACCTTTGTAGGTTCTTAACTTATTTCATAGTCATCTAGGAAGCAACCCAGAATTGCTCTCTCTTCCATGAAAGCTGAATATAGAGGCCTTGTCATAACTACTCAAGATGCAATGTGGATGAAAACTCTATTCAATAAAGATCTTGGTTTGGAGTATGGGATTCCATACATATTTCATGATAATATAATATCCTTACACTTGGCTGCCAATCTAGTCTTTCATGCCATGACTAAGCATATTGAAGTACATTAGCATTATGTAAGGGAGAAAGTCTTGAGCAAGGAAATTCAGCTATCATATGTATCCACTCATCAACAATGTGCAGACATGTTGACAAAAGCATTGGATGGTACTAAACTCAATAGATTCAAGTGAATGATAGGTTTGCAAGTAATATTTGAAGATTGAAGAATTCTAGCACACTAGGCTTGAGGGGGAGCTATTGGACAAAATTATAGGCAACCGTATGTGATGACTTGATTATCACAAAGACTATGAAGTCTTGAAGAAAACAATTGAAGTAATGAAGAGTTCTCTTGTGAACTCACTCTTGTAATCTCTTGAGTATTCACCTAGTGTAAAAGTAAAATAATAAAAAGTGGCTGAAGCCGCTTGATGATTAGGCAAGAACACCGGGAATTCCTAAAAGCATCGATCTCTAGAAATTAGGAGAAGAATCTTAGGTGAACAAGAACTCAAATTCAAACTATGGCTCCAAAACACTCTATATAAATGAGATTCATCTAGTCGCAAAAAAGAGAGTCTCTACAGTAGAGCTTCATGCTAGATTTGAACATGATCTTATAGCTCACACATGTATCAGTAAGTCTATTGTATTTCCCATGTAATATACATTTGATTTCATACATGTTTGATGACATAACTTCAAGTCTATGTGAGTGCATTGTTCACCCCCAAAAATCTCAATTTTCACATAGGTGATTTGCTAAATTGATTTCTCTTAATATAGGTGCTCATTGTAATTGAAATAAATTTTAATAGGCTTCTTTGCATCTAGCTACCTCCAAAAGCTCTCTAGTCAATTTTTAGGAGACAAGGAGCACCGAGTAAAACACTAGAACATATATTTCCAAGATAGAGAGTCTTTTTCAATTTCAACATTAATCAAACTTATGTGTTTTGATTAATCTGTTTGTGAGTTGTCCTTCAAAGTACATAAGGTATCTACTACATCAAGATGCAAGATAAAAAGGCTCACTACATATCCTTAGACTCAACATAGTTGGTCTAGAGTAAAGTTTCAGCAACCCCACTCCATGTTCACCACCTACAATCCATCTCTTCACAATATATATAGGTAGGAACCTTGAGGTTCATATTTCAATAGATACATTTTTACTTCAAAGAATTATGATCTTGAATTTATTTACAAAAATGGATTCCATTTGATGCGCAGATGGCATACAGATACAAAACATAAATGTCCATCCATATTTAAGAGGGTCTCTACATCATCACCCTAGATAAAAAACCTTCATTAATAAAAATTCATGAACTCTCCAACTAACTATAACTAAATAAATTTCATAGCTCTACTTCGGTACAAGTGAAAATTTTTTAAATACTTGCACCAATCTCTATATTCTAGTCAAAATGAATCGAGGTGGAAATGCAATTAAGAGTTCTCAAAATTTTATATTTTTCTTGTGCCACTCTAAGGATTCTCATTGTAGTAGTGAAACAAGTGAAATAAGACCCACATAAAATATTTCCATGATGCCCTATACAAACCATTATGTAGTATCTTTTCAAAGTATCCAAATAAGTATTACCTCAACAATTATGCACAAATGAGTAGGATTAACCATCTTCAAAAGCGTTTCCCCAATCAAACCCAATCATCTCTTCTCAAAGAGTCCATGATATCTACACACTTGACCACAAAGTCAACAATTGATCGCACATTCATACACTTTCTCATACACACAAACTTACATACATATATATACATGTATATATTTATTTATGCACATCTATGAAAGATTCTAGGGGAATTGAACCCCTTCATCATGTAGCATGAATATTCCAAGATCTCTATGGGGGGCACACCTTTACCAAAAAGTAACAGTATAGAGTTTCTTCCTATACAATAAATTAGCAAGAAAAAACATTACAGGTCAATAGGATTCCTACACTTTTGCACTTCCCAAATTTTATGAATTTCTACCCAATACATCTCACTACGTTGTGGTGGAGTTCTTGCACGCTTAGGGGTGCACACAGAGTGCCAAGAAAGTGACCTTGATTCTAAAACACAGTAGTCGTGGAAAAGAACTGGTTATTAAATCTCCAAAACCGAGACTCATCTATGGGCATTCACCATTTTTGTTCTTTTCTATCTATTTACGCTTGTTCATAGTACATCTCATTAGATTTCTAGACATATGGGTATTTCATTAAATAAAAATCTATGTTGTAAGTCATACGAAACATAACAGGTTTGTCTATCGAAAATGGAATGAGTAAAGGCGTGAGGTTTCTATTCATTTAAGCATAAAAACTTTTAAAACCCGTATGTGAATAGTTTCTCATAAGCTCTCATGTATCCAGAGAAACCAAAGTTCATGGTTTTCTGCATTTTTTGTCATACTAAAATGATTTCAAACGTTTGCAATTCTCGAATTACTAATGGAATTTCAGGTGCAGGTTTACAATAAAGAAGGCATACTCATTACATGCGCATGTAAGGTTTATACTCTACTTTTGATATGTTAATACGATATGTTAATACTGCAAACATAAAAAAAAAAATCAAGGCCTAAAGAAATGCACGTAAAATTTTGTCACGTAAAGCAAGCATTTGGAATTTGAATCCATTAGAAGATTTGTAATCGCACAATAAGAATGGCTAGCAGGAAAGTCGACATTAAATATCTTAGAAAACATTAACATTATGCAATGGCAAGAGAAAGTTTTTAAAACACATTGACACCGATTTCCCTGTCGCTCAATTTGACACATACAGACTACAAAGATTGAACACTGCACGAGTCTTCGAGGAAGGATTTGCAACCACCAAGGTTCGAGTATTTGAATTAGCTTCCTTTAGATAACAGAGAGCTTCATGAGAAACATATTATTATGACTATGATATGATCTCTAGTTAACTTTGTTCAGTGCTGCTAATGAAGTCCCTGCTATACTTATTTAAATATCGCAATACATAACAGATTTAAGACAATGAAACTTATGCAAAGCAACATAGCAAATCCACTATCATTATCTCAATAGAAATTATGTCAGCCATGTTTTCCTATCGACTCCGCCATGGTTATTTTCCACCCAACTCATTTCATGCAATGTTATTCATAGTTACAAAGTTAAGGCTTGAAATTGTTTTCTCTGTAAAACAAAAAACTAAAAAAAAATCTCCTAGATTTACCACAGTGTTATCAACTATTGTCTGTGTTCGTTGACTTGTAGCAGCTACTTTTGTTGCAGACCCTTTATCTAACTCCGTGGCGACAAAAATTCTGAATCTTTTAGCAAAACTTCAAGGTCGCATAGAGCACAACAACAAGGCCTGAATCGCATGTTTTTCATTATGGATCTCACAAGCTAAGCGGATTGCTGCCGACACAAGAGTTCCCCATTAGTCATTGTATTCTTCAGCAACAGCACCGTCCCATTGTCTTCCCTCTCTTCATGAATCCTCTAGAGCCGCCATCTTGATCCCCTTCTTTAGCATATGAAGAGCCTTCTCTCCACAGATACAACCTCGTTCGACAATCCCGTCCCCTCTCCCGTAACAGTTTCACATCAGTTAAAATGATACTTCTGACACTAATGTTTGCGAATAATCTCAAAAAAAGAAAAACAGAGATCCAAATCTCCTTCCCCGCTTTGAAGGTCTCCAAGCCTCCCTTTCCTCCCCAGCTTTTGGCACCGCCAGAGTATATCTCTGTTTTAGCACAAATCTAGTAGCATATGTGGCACATACCCCCCCCCTTTTTTTTAGCTTTGCCACACGTAAAAATACATAGCTAAAGCCAAATGTCAAGACAGTAATTTCCACACTCATTTATGTCCACCGTGAAGAAGACCAGAAAACGTAGAATTTCGAATGGTAAATAGTATCTTCCGATCAACTACATAGTATTTCACCATATTGTCCTCTTCCACTGCATCAAATTTCTTCGAGCAGATATGTATGAGTGTTCCCTTAATCAATATGCCCTTCCTTTTCCAACAAAAATCCCTCTTCTAGCGCAATTACTTTCCTTCTTTCACGTCTGCAGCTCGGGTTAATTGACCCATGGCCATTTAAGCATCAAAATAAGAATTGGGATCAAAACTGAAATAGACCAAACCTGCTGGACAATATGCCCATAGAGGTACAGAAGTGAGCGTCGTTCATTCCCCCCCACAAGCTTAAGAGCAAAAAGGTGGAGGCGAAATCTCCACGACATCCACCCCCTCCAAACTTGTGTGGCCTCTAGACGCACCACCACCAGTCTTCATATGTGCAAGAATTTATGAATTCCAAAGCAAATCAAGTGCATGGGCATAAAAATCATTGTGTCTATGTGCGGCCATGTAATGGGCCCTATATATGCATACTCTAGCTGCATAAAAAACAGCATGGTGCAATGAGAGAGGTAATTAGCATTCGATGACGAGGCTTCTCACTCATTCTAAAACTCAAATTTTCTTGATGTATTTACAACATTTTTAACGTGCAATTGGATGTGCATCTATCAATTTGAAAGCACATGTGCACTTATATTTTCAAACATGCATACTCTAGGCGCAATCATTCTCAATAATGGTGCAAATCAGGAAGCAATTACTTTCCACTTGTAGCTCTACTCTCAAATGCAATCACTTTTGTCCTCACTCAACTCCTCTCACTTTTACTCAAGGTACAACATGCTTTCATTTATAATATTTACAAATATCTCTCATGCACAAATGAACGTGCAGATATGGGAATTAAAACATGTGCTCTTCTCATCTTAAAAGAAATGCATACTTTATATGCAATGCAGTCCAATATTGGTGCAAAAAGATCAAGGTTATGAGAGGAAACTAATGAAAAGAATTCTGAATTTTGCGCTTTGACTTCCATTCCCATTGTCTTTAGCTGGTTCATTCCCTCCATTCATAAAAATCTAGGTAATTGATAAGAAACATTTGAATCAAATAACATTATATACATATATACAAATCAACTCAAAAAACAATCAAACCCTTTATTAATGAAATTTTGTTGAAGAACATCACCACTCTGAATCGTGACTCCTCATTTGCGAATCAAATTCTTGTTTCTTAAAGAAAACTTGATAAAACTATTAGACATTCCATACAACTTACATACCTTGCTCAATTCTCTTTAAAACTTGTTTTCGAAGCTGAATGCTGAAACAAAACATAATCATGAAACACACATACATACACACTTCAAGTCACAAGTTTAGAAGGCATTATTCAGCTTTATTTATGTACAATAGCAATCTTTAACTCCTAACATGGATTTTTTTCAAAAGAAAAACCGGTATATTTATCCTCAACCCCCCCCCCCCCCTCTTGGCCCCCCACCCCCCAATGCACCCCCACCCCCCACTGCCCCCCATCTCCCCCCCAACCCCCCCACCCACTCCCACTCCCACTGCCCCCTCACCCTCAACCCACCCCCACCCACCCCCCACCGCCGCCCCACCCCGCACCCACCCCCCACTATCCCCCCACCGTCCCCCCACCCACCCCCGACCGTTTCCCCCCACCCACCCCCACCCACCCCCCACCGCCCCCAACCCACCCCCCACCATCCTCCCTCCCACCCCCCACTGCCTCCCGTACCCCCACCCACCCCCACCACCCCCAACCCCCCACTGTTCCCCCACCCACACCCCAGCGTCCTCCCACCCATCCCCCCCTCCCCCCCTCCCCCCCACCCCCCACCCACCCACTCCCCACCGTTCCCCCACCCACCCCCTACCG